>LVTN01002284.1:27593-40160 GCA_001649415.1 Musa itinerans
AACTTATTGACAAATGCATCTTTCACGGATTTCACTATTATGAATTCTTATTGAGAAATGGATTTTATGAAGTTTAATTCATGGATTTCTTTTTATCCTTGCTAATGAACTCTTCCTTACTCTTCTCATGAAAGAAGAAGTTTTATGAATTTAATGATTTAATGAAACTCATTTATTATTTTTAACTTGATTCAAATCATTTCACAAATTTGGTTCTTAGTGGATTCCCTTCTTATCTTCCTTCTTCTTCCTCATGCAAAGTTTTGATGACAAAGGGGGAGAAATTGATGGAATCTCTCTCTTCAATGTTGAGAACTTTTGAATGTTACCATGCAACGATGCAAATATCGATTGGATAAATTAGTGTGAAACTTGCTTGAAATTTTACCACACTTGCATTGTTGAATTATTCTCCTTTTTGTTGATGATAAAGGGGGAGAAAAATACTAAAATATGGTAAATTGATGACAAATTGGCATTGTAAATGTATGCAATGTATCTTATCATAAATAATTATCATAAATACTTATATGTTTTGCGAATGCTTAAAAAATACTTGTATGTTTTGTGAATGCTTGAAATATAATTGGAATCGTCAAATACATTACAACACATTGCAAATGCTTTAAACATATCAAAATGTATTTCATATGCATTGTAGATACTTGAAATGTTTCATGAATGCTTGAAAATTGTCTATCATAAAATATTATGAGCTTAACTTGATATTTACAAATAATACCATGGAATAATGAATTGCTATCTTTGTCATCTTGCTATATTTGAAATTTGTATCTTATTTGAAAGTGATGATTGTCTATCATTGGACTTGAAAATGGATATCAAGCCTTGATATGATTTTGAAAAATGTATATCAAGCCTTGACATAATTTATAAATACGTAGCATCGTATTTTGAATTGGTAAATCATGATAAGTATCATGATGTGCATGTTAATAAGTTTAAATGAACTTAACTTGTCGGTTTGATGCTTGAATTCAAAAATGTATTTTCTCAAGTATGACATATAGATAGGGGGAGTTAAGGTCAACTCCGTCATCAATTGATTGTCATCATAAAAAAGGGAGAGATTGTTGAATCTCGGATTTTGATGTTGAAATCAATTGGTAAAATTGTTTGATCTAATCTATATGTTAAGAAAAATGTGCAAGATTAACTACAATAGCAGTAAGACATAAAGCAGGTGTTGTGCCGAAGTCAAGATCGAGATTTCGTTGGGAGTTCGAGAGTTCATCGGACATCCGGACGTTCATCGATAGTTCTGCCAGAACTGACTAAGAAGTCTAGAAGCTTACCAAAAAAGCTCGTCGGAACTCACCAAGAAGATCATCGTAAAGTCCAAGAGCTTGCTGGGAGTCCACCGGAACATTGCCGAGACATTGTCGAAAGTTCGCCAGAAGATCGTCGGAAGCTCGCCGGAAGAACAATTGACGTACCAGAACAAGAATACTTTGTCAATATGTCTTAATTATTATAGTTAGACCGTAAATTGAGTTATGATTCGGAGGTAATCCCACTGACTTAATTAGGGGCCAATTGGACCCTTAACAGGACTAAATTGGGCCGGATTGGATAGCCAATTCAACACTTGAAACTACGACCAACGGTGGCACCGCCTGGTGACCTAGTCTCCTAGGTGGTCTGGGCGATGGTACCGCCCAAACTGAGTGGTGGTATCGTCAGTAGTTAATGCTGCCAACGGTGGTACCGCCCTTGTCAAGTAGTGGTACCGCCCTTGTCAAGCTGTGGTACTACCAGAGCTCGGTCTCCGATCTCTGTCAGGCGGTGGTACCGCCCAGTGTCAGGTGTCAAGCAGTGGTATCACCCAATAATGGCGGTGGTACCGCCAGTACCCCAAAATATGAGGAAGTGACACTTTATGGCTCCAATTCAGAAGCTATTGGGGCCTATAAATACCCCACCCTTTTCTGCATGAAAGTGCACCTAAGTATTGGTATAATCTTAAATCTTGGGGTGTTAAAGTGTTATAAAAGTGAGAAGAGTCCTCCCCTCCCTCTCTTAGCTTTGTAACCATCCAAGAAAGAGGAGTGAGGCTTGTAAGGGTTATCTCCTAAACCTAGTAAAAAGAGAAAGAGCTGTAAAAGGTGGTTGGTCTTCGCCTATTGAAGGAAGATCATTAATGGACACTAGTGACCTCAACGGAGGAGGAATCCGAAGTGGATGTAGGTCACAATGACCGAACCACTCTAAAATTCTGGTTTGCATTTCGTCTTGAGCAATTTACCTTTACTGTAAATTGCATTACCTTCTTATTGTTTTCTCTACACTTCCATTTGCTTTCAAGTTAAGATCTTTATGAAATGATTTTCGTCAAAATCAGGTTTAATCAAAACGAAGACTTTTGAAACCGGTAACTTTTCTACTACACTAATTCACCCCCCCCCCCCCTTTCTTTCCCAAGAATATCTTGTATGAGTGCTTCACTCTTTGATACTAGACTTATAAGTCTAGAAGTTTTAGATCTAGCATAACTAGTTATCGGGAGTGGTACTAACCTTATGAGGCCAATTGAGTGTTGATAGAGGATCATCCACTCTCGATGTCATGAGAGAAATATCATATGTGTTCTTACTCAGGCAAATCCCTAACCAGGGTGGGTCATTCGAATTGAGAGAAAAAGAGTTCTTCGGGAGAATAAGATAATAGCGAGACCTGAGTAGATTTTGTATGGGCCTGACAACACCATGCCCGGTATAAGTGTAGGAAACTCTAGAGACAATATCATAGCGAAAGAACATAAAATAAAAATCCTAAATTTCCCAAAAGGTGTTCATCATCATGCATAGATTGGTGCGTAAAATCCTACGAAAGTAAAAACCACGTGTGTGATAGTTATGTTACTTAGAGAGATAATATATCCTTAAAATCCTACAGATCTATAAGAGAGGATGAAGGAGGTTAACCATTCTCCTCTCTAGTGGTGATCCACACGATAGGGATTGCGAAAATGCTCCTCAAATTGCTACCCAAATCTCCATACCTATTGGCTGAGGAGGAGAAAAGGAGCGGAGAATAGATGGTGGCAACCAAGAAGCTTAGCCTATGGCCCTTTAAGTCTCTCCTATTTATAGAGGCCCCTTGGCAACTTAACCATAATGGATCCTACCCTATTGGGTATTAGATCTCTATCCAATTACCCAAGCCTATTAGATTAGTGGGTCTCTACCCAATAATCTCTTATTAGCTCTTATTGGATCTCATCTATATGATCCAATAATTCAGGGGCTTAATGGATATCCAATAAGATAGGGGCTTGGTGGATATCTCATATTTGAACCTCTATTCGTCGCAATACCTACCATATGTATATGACCCTTTAGGCCCAATATCGAGTTGGCTATGAGTTATACCTATCAGAACTCCTTCTAGCTCAATGAATTATTATCTCCATAATAATTCACTCGACTCATCGACTGCAGACGTACAAAGCTACTATGCCGTAGTCCTTAAATGATACAAGGGAATCGAATCCTTAGTTATTGTGTACTTATAGTCCCTCATCCATCTAATATTCTAGATACCATACACCGGGTATGGTGTTGTCAAGCCTATACGGTTTCTCCTTGAGTCTCGCTCTAATCGAATTCTCTTAAAGAACTCTTTCTCTTTCAATCCAAATGACTTTGGTCAATGATTTATCTAAGTAAGAATATATAGGATATTCCTCTTATGATACTGAGAGCGGATGATCCTCTATCGATACTCAATAGCCCTTGTAAGGTTGGCTGCTACTCTTGATGACCGATTGTACTAGATCTGAAACTTCCAAACCTATAACCCCAGTATCAAAGAGTGGAGTACTCATACAAGACATCCTTGGCGTCTAAAGTTTAAGGACCAACTACACCACTAGGATGACAAAATTATTGTCTGACAATGAGGTAGATAATCAACCATCCAATATTCCCTGAGCGGATCAATCAATAAACTCATTCTCCAATGAGCACCTACACTATAGCCCTAGTGTCCCCACGTGAGTAACTATGAGACCAACTGCCTCCATCATATAGATAGGTAAACAACATATCAATCTGTTTAGATATCTCGATATCCCTCTCGAGTAACATTTAACCGAAATTATTTAGGGTTTATGTTTAAAGGTGAGTCGGTCTCATTATCGTGATCTCATGATGATCCGATTTCTATTGCATAGATCTATGGACATCACAATATATTTATGCAACAAGCAAGATAAAATGATAAAATATAATAATAATAATAAGCAAAAGGAGTATATGTCATGTCACACGTGCCGACACTCACGTGATTGGCTTGCAAGGCACCTATGACTAGCAATCTCCCACTTGACTGAAAGCCAATCACTTACGTATTTGATCCCCATTAGACCTTAGTGACACTCATAAATAATCTGAGACAATTGCTTTGTTAGTGGATCTTGTTGAATCTCATATTTTGATGATGAAATCAATTGGTAAATTGTTTGATCTAATCTATATGTTGAGAAAAGTGTGTAGGATTAACTACGATAACGGTAAGACATAAAGAAAATGTTGTGTTGGAGTCAAAATCGAGATTTCGTTAGGAGTTTGAGAGTTCATCGGAAGTCCGGACGTTCATCGGAAGTTCTGCCAGAACCAATCAAGAAGTCCAAGAGCTTGCCAAAGAAGCTCGTCAGAACTCGCTAAGAAGATCGTCGTGAAGTCCAGGAGCTTGCTAGAAGTCCGCTGGAACATTGCCGAGAGATCGTCGGAAGTTCATCGGAAGCTCACCGAAAGAACAATTGATGTACCAGAACTAAAATGCTTTATTAAATGTCTTAATTATCGTAGTTAGACTGTAAATTGAGTTAGGATTGAGATGTGATCCCACTAACTCAGTTAGGGGCCAATTGGGCCTTAACAGGGCTGAATTGGGCTGGATTGAATAGCCCATTTAGCACCTGAAATCACGACCGGCTGTGGCACAGCTAGGGACTCGGTCTTCCAAGTGTTCTGAGTAGTGGTACCGCCCAAACTGGGTGGTAGTACCACCGACAATTAATGCTGTCAAGCGGTGGTACCTTCCTTGTCAATCTACACGTGGTAGTACCACCCAATAATGGCGGTGGTACAGCTAATACCCCGAAATCTGGGGATGTGACACTTTTTGGCTCCAATTTAGAAGCCATTATGGCCTATAAATGTTGAATCTCGGATTTTGATGATATAATCAATTGATGAGTTGATTGATCTAATCCATATTATTGAGATAAGTGTGCAGGGTAAACTACGATAACCAGAAAACATAAAGCAAGGATACCGGGAGATGTGTGAGGCTTGTAAGGGTTATTTACTAAACTTGTGAAAAGGAGAAAATGCTGTAAAGAGGTGGTTGGTCTTCGCCTATTGAAGGAAGAGCATTAGTGGATGCCAGTGACCTCGACGGAGGAGGAATCAGAAGTGGATGTAGGTCACACCGACCGAACCACTATAAATTCTGGTTTGTATTTCTATTATTGCTATTTACTTGCTTTGCATTAGCTTCACTTCCTTCTTACTTGGCTTTCACTACCCTCATGATCAAACACGCCTTCAAGTTATCATTCGAGATTATTTTTAACGTATAAAGAATTTTAAACCATCGTTTTAATCCATTGCACTAATTCACCCCCCCCTCTTAGTGCCGCTCTTGATCCTAACAATTGGTATTAAAGCAAGGTCACTCTCATTTGGTTTGAAACTCAAGAGAGGTGGCATTTGCCGGCAATCAAAAGGGTCATTTAATTACATGTCCTCCCATGTTCAATGGGATGGATTACACATATTGGAAGACCAGAATGAGGATCTTTGTAATTTCAATGGATTTTAAGTTATGGAATCTTATGGAAAATGGCTTTCAAAAGTCTTCTCTTCCAATGAGCGATTGGAATGAGTTAGAGAAGAAGACTTTCACTTTAAATGCCAAGGCTATGAATGCCTTGTTTTGCGTTTTAGTTAAAAACAAGTTCAATCGAGTATCTATTTGTGAAATGACCTTTGATATTTGGCACACACTCGAAATTACTCACGAAGGCACTAGTAGAGTAAAGGAGTCGAAGATAAATCTTTTAGTTCACACTTATGAATTGTTTCAGATGAAGCCAAGCGAGACTATTATCGACATGTACACCCATTTTACGGATATCGTTAATAGTTTAAAAGTTCTTGTCAAATATTTTTTGAACTTTGAACTTGTTAATAAAATCTTGAGATCCCTTACAAAGAGTTGGGACCCTAAAGTAACGGTCATTCAAGAGGCCAAGGATTTAAACAACTTTCCTCTCGAAGAACTTATCGGGTCACTAATAACCTATAAGATGACTTGCAATGCTCATGAAGAGCTTCAGAACAACCTTTCAAAGAACAAGAAGAATATGACACTAAGAACTCAAGAAGACCACTTGAAAGAAAATTCAAGTTATGAGGACTATGATGATGACTTGGCTCTCTTAACAAGAAAGTTCAAAAAATTCATAAAAAGGAATAAATTTAAAAATGACACTAAAAATAAATTTGAACCAACTAGTTATATGCTATGAATGCAAGAAGCCGAGATATTTTAAAAGCGAATGTCCCCAAGCAAAGAATAAGCAACCAAAGAAGAAGAAGGCTCTTAAAGCAACTTGGGATGATTCAAGTGCATCCGAAGAAGATGAGACAACCAACACAGAGTAAGTTGCTCACTACACACTAATGGCTATCGGAGATGAGGTAAGCAGTTCATTACATGCAAATTTATCCTTCGATGAGCTTTTAAGTGCTTTTCATGATTTATTTGATGAATGTAAACTAGTTAGTAAAAAATATAAATTATTAAAAAGGAGCATGCTTCTCTTGTTAATGATTTTGATAGACTAAAAATTAAGCATGATGATAGTTTAGCTCCTTGCACAAAATGTGATGAATTAGAAACGCTTAAAAAGGAAAACATACTACTTAAAGAAACTTTAGAAAAGTTTAAGGTTGGTAGCAAGTTCTTGAACATGATCTTTGCCAATAAGGGTCACGTTCATAGAAGAGGCGGAATGAATTTGTGAGTAGCTCTTACCAAAATCCAACCACCTTTGTTAAAGACTCTACCTTGCATGTTTTACCCTGAAATAAATGTAACTTTTATTACAAATTTGGACATGTTGCATACAAATATCCATTTAAGAGATATAGTCCACATAAATTGATTTGGATTCCTAAAGGAACCTCAAATGACTCAATGCAACATGATAAGTTATGTAGATTGATTTTTGAGGCACCTAAGGTCAAATGGGTATCTAAAAATCACCATTTTTTTGTAGAAATGTTTACCATCACAAGCTAGGAGCAAGAGACGGTACCTTGATAGTGAATGCTCAAGGCATATGACCAGAGATCCATCTCAATTCTCTAAGCTCACTAGCTTAGACGAAGGGTATGTCACCTTCGAAGGCAATAACAAGAGTAAAATCATTAGCAAAGGAACCATAGGTAACAAATCCAACTTTTTAATTGAAGATGTGTTGTTGGTTGATGGCTTAAAGCATAATCTTTTGAGTATTAGTCAATTGTATAATAACGGATATATCATTAGATTTGAATCTAATGTTTGCATTATTGAAAACCACACAAAAACACATCTATGATTGTCCTAAAACAAAATAATGTATACACTATCGCAAGGTTTTCAACCAAGAAGAATGTCTCGATTATAAAAAAACTTTCGCTCCTATGGCACGATTAGAAGCCACAAGGATGCTCCTTGCCTATGCTAGTAGTAATAATTTTAAGTTATTTCAAATGGACGTTAAAAGTGCTTTTCTTAATGGCTTTATTTCCGAAGAAGTTTATGTTGAACAACCTCCTAGATTTGAGAATGATAATTTTCCTAATCATGTGTTTAAATTGACTAAAGCTCTTTATAGATTGAAGCAAGCCCCAAGGGCTTGGTATAAAAGACTTAGCTCATTTCTTATCCAAAATAATTTCTCTAAAGGCAAGGTCGATACTATATTGTTTATTAAAAATTTTAAAAATATTTTTCTTGTTGTTCAAATTTACGTGGATGATATTATTTTTGGTTCTACAAATGAATCTCTAAGCTAATCATTTTCCAAGAGTATGAGCCTAGAGTTTCAAATGAGTTTAATGGGGGAACTAACTTTTTTTTTAAGCTTACAAACCAAACAACTTAGTAATGGTAGTTTTCTTAGTCAAACAAAATATGCATTAGACTTGCTAAAACGGTTTAATATGGATAGTTCAAAGTGATGAATCTCATATTTTGATGATGAAGTCAATTGTAATTTGTTTGATCTAATCTATATGTTGAGAAAAGTATACAGGATTATCTATGATGGCAGTAAGACATAAAGCAGGTGTTATGCTGAAATCAAGATCTTGATCTCATTGGGAATTCGAGAGTTCAACGGAAGTCCGGACGTTCGTCGGAAGTTCTGCGGGAACCAACCGAGAAGTCCAGGAGCTTGCCATACAAGCTCGTCGAAACTAGCCAAGAAGATCATCGCAAAGTCCGCCGAAGCATTGCCGAGTGTTCGTCGGATGTTCGCTGAAAGTACGCCGGAAGCTCGTCGGAAGAGCAATTGACGCACCAGAATAAGAAGTGCAGTAAACATGTCTTAATTGTTGTAGTTAGAGCGTAAATTAAGTTAAGATTGGGAGGTAATCCCACTAACTTAATTAGGGGCCAACTGGGCCCAAAGTTAGCCTGATTTGGGTTGAATTCAAGGCCTAACCAGGACCCTGAATTCCTGGCTGGCGGTGGCACCGCTTAGGAGACTCAGTCTCCCAGGAATTCTAGGTGGTGTACTGCCCTTGTCAAGCGGTGGTACCGTCGGCAGTTATTGCTGCCAGCGATAATACCGCTAGAGCTCAGTCTCCGAGCTTTGTCAATCGATGGTATCGCCCAGACTGAGCCGTAGTACCACTCAGTGTTAGGTGTCAAGCGGTAGTACCGCCCAGTAATGGCGGTGGTACCGCTAGGACCCTATAAATCCAGGATTAGACACTTTTTGGCTCTATTTTTGAAGCTATTGGGGCCTATAAAAATCTCACCCTTTCTTGCATGAAAGGGCATGAAACCTATTGACATAATCTTGAGTTCTTGAGCCTTAAAGTGTTGTAAAAGTTAGTGTTCTCCTCCTTCATCTCTTAGCCTTGTAACCATCCAAGAAAGAGGAGTGAGACTTATAAGGGTTCATCTCCTAAACCCGAGAAAAGGAGAAAGTACTGTAAGAAGGTGTTCGGTCTTCACCTATTGAAGGAAGGCCTTTAGTGGACGCCGGTGACCTCGTCGGAGGAGGAATCCAAAAGTGGATATAGGTCACATTGACCGAACCACTCTAAAACTCGATTTGCATTTACCTTGAGTAACTTTCTTTTGTAGTAAACTGCCACTCCTCCTTACTGTGCTTTAATTACGTTTACATATGCTTTCAAGTAAACACCTTTTGAGATCGGCTTTAATCATACGAAGACTTTAGAAAAGTATACAGGATTATCTATGATGGCAGTAAGACATAAAGCAGGTGTTATGCTGAAATCAAGATCTTGATCTCATTGGGAATTCGAGAGTTCAACGGAAGTCCGGACGTTCGTCGGAAGTTCTGCGGGAACCAACTGAGAAGTCCAGGAGCTTGCCATACAAGCTCGTCGAAACTAGCCAAGAAGATCATCGCAAAGTCCGCCGAAGCATTGCCGAGTGTTCGTCGGATGTTCGCTGAAAGTACGCCGGAAGCTCGTCGGAAGAGCAATTGACGCACCAGAATAAGAAGTGCAGTAAACATGTCTTAATTGTTGTAGTTAGAGCGTAAATTAAGTTAAGATTGGGAGGTAATCCCACTAACTTAATTAGGGGCCAACTGGGCCCAAAGTTAGCCTGATTTGGGTTGAATTCAAGGCCTAACCAGGACCCTGAATTCCTGGCTGGCGGTGGCACCGCTTAGGAGACTCAGTCTCCCAGGAATTCTAGGTGGTGTACTGCCCTTGTCAAGCGGTGGTACCGTCGGCAGTTATTGCTGCCAGCGATAATACCGCTAGAGCTCAGTCTCCGAGCTTTGTCAATCGATGGTATCGCCCAGACTGAGCCGTAGTACCACTCAGTGTTAGGTGTCAAGCGGTAGTACCGCCCAGTAATGGCGGTGGTACCGCTAGGACCCTATAAATCCAGGATTAGACACTTTTTGGCTCTATTTTTGAAGCTATTGGGGCCTATAAAAATCTCACCCTTTCTTGCATGAAAGGGCATGAAACCTATTGACATAATCTTGAGTTCTTGAGCCTTAAAGTGTTGTAAAAGTTAGTGTTCTCCTCCTTCATCTCTTAGCCTTGTAACCATCCAAGAAAGAGGAGTGAGACTTATAAGGGTTCATCTCCTAAACCCGAGAAAAGGAGAAAGTACTGTAAGAAGGTGTTCGGTCTTCACCTATTGAAGGAAGGCCTTTAGTGGACGCCGGTGACCTCGTCGGAGGAGGAATCCAAAAGTGGATATAGGTCACATTGACCGAACCACTCTAAAACTCGATTTGCATTTACCTTGAGTAACTTTCTTTTGTAGTAAACTGCCACTCCTCCTTACTGTGCTTTAATTACGTTTACATATGCTTTCAAGTAAACACCTTTTGAGATCGGCTTTAATCGTACGAAGACTTTACGAAACCGATGCTTTTCATTTGTGCAATTTACATTACTGCAAGTCACCTTAGTCTTCTCTTGCACTTCTTCATCTAGACTCCCTCCTTCGCTGCCTCTACTGCAGCAATGTACTCCGCCTCTGTGGTCGAGTCAATAGTAGTATCTTACTTGGAACTCTTCCAGCATACTACTCCTCCATTTAAGGTGTCCACATACCCCAAATTCGACTTGCCATCATTGACATCGGACTTGAAACTCGAGTCTATATAGCCTTTAACCCTAAGGCTACTACCTCCATATACTAGTAAAAGATCCTTAGTCCTTCTCAAGTACTTAAGGATACACTTTACTATTTTCCAGTGCTCCAAGCCTGGATCGACTTGATACCTGCTCATGACACTCAAAGCATGCGCTATATCAAGCCTGGTATATAGCATGACATACATGATAAATCCTATCGCTGAGGTATAGGGTATCCTATCCATGTTTGCCCTTTCTTCAATAATCTTTGGGGATATACTCCTAGAAAGTGATATCCTAGGTCTCATCGGTATAAGACCTCTCTTGGAATTTTCCATGCTAAACCTTTTGACAATGGTGTCTATGTACCTAGATTGAGACAAGCCAAACATCCTCTTGGATCTATCTCTATAGATCCAAATCCCAAAGATATAGAATGCTTCCCTTAGGTCCTTCATGGCGAAGTATCTAGATAACCAAGTCTTTACTGTGGATAGCATTCCTATATCATTCCCAATGATCAAGATGTCATCCACATATAACACCAAGAAGGTGATAGTGCTCCCACTTACTTTCTTGTATACACAAGGCTCATCTTCATTCTTAACGAAGTCATAAGATCTGATTGCCTCATCAAATCTTATGTTCCAACTTTGGGAAGCTTGCTTTAGTCCATAAATGGACCTAAGCAACCTACACACCTTATCTGGGCAGTCTTTGGACGTGAATCCCTCAGGTTGTATCATATACACCTCCTCCTCGAGGTTGCCATTGAAGAATGTAGTTTTCACATCCATCTACTAGATCTCATAATCATAGTGCACTATAATAGTCAATAGAATTCAGATGAATTTTAGTATGGCTATAGGTGAGAATGTTTCGTTATAGTCAACACCTTGCCTTTGACGATACCCCTTAGCCATAAGCCTTGCTTTATAGGTGTCTAGCTTTCCATCTACCCTGATCTTCTTCTTGAAGATCCACATGCAACCGATGGGTATAATACCCTCAGGTGCATCAACTAGGTTCCAAACCTTATTGTAGTACATTGAATCCATCTCAGAATTCATGGCTTCTTACCACTTCCCGGGGTCTATACTCGTAATAGCCTCCTTATAGGTTTGAGGATCAATATCCTCAACATCCTCTCCTCTAATATGTCCCACATATTTCTCATTAGGATGGGATACTCTACCGGACCTACGTAAAGTTGGAACTTGTGTGCTAGGTACTTGGACAGAGTCAGGCTATAGAGTGGTGCTTGAGCTTGGTTCTCCAACATCGCTCAACTCTATCAAGCTCCCACTGTCTCCACTAAGAATGTGTTCCTTCTCAAGGAACACCACTCTCTTGGCTACAAAGAACTTTTGGTCTTCGGGATAATAGAAATAATATCCACAAATTTCCTTGGGATATCCCACGAACTTGCATTGCTCCGTCCTCGATTTTAATTTATCGGGGTTATGTCTTTTAATGTTGGCAGGGCAGCCCCAAATCTGAATAACCATAAGATCGGGTTTTTTCTCTTCCATATCTCATATGTGTTGAATCTCGGATTTTGATGATGAAGTCAATTGTAAATTGTTTGATCTAATCTATATGTTGAGAAAAGTGTGTAGAATTAACTACGATAGCAGTAAGACATAAAGATGATGTTGCCGAAGTCAAGATCGAGATCTCATTA
>LVTN01002285.1:22293-40153 GCA_001649415.1 Musa itinerans
AAGTTGGAATTGGGAGACCAATAAAGGTGGAACCCAGATGCAGATTCCAGCAGAACTAGACGTTCCACAGAATCAAATGACAGATCCTGCTCCTACAAGTTCATCGTCAACCTCACTCAATAGCAGTTCAAATTCTGATTCTTCATATGAAACCCCTCCAAGAAATTTTAGATCCCTAATAGAAATTTATGACTCATGCTTTGTTTATTTCAGATCCAACAAGTTTTGAGGAAGCAGTTGAAAAAGAGGAATGGAGAAAAGCAATGAAGGAGGAAATCAAGTCAATTGAGAAGAATGGAACTTTGGAACTAATGGATCTACCGAAAGAAAAGAAACCTATTGGGTTAAAATGGGTGTTCAAAACAAAGTTTAAATGCAAATTATTTGGTTTCACTGATAGTGATTGGGCAGGAGCTTTAGATGATCGAAAGAGTACTTCAGGCAATGTTTTTAGCCTCGGATGGGGAGCTATATCTTGGAGTTCTAAAAAGAAAACAACAACTGCGTTATCGACATCGGAAGCAGAATATGTAGCCGTAACATCAGCAGCTTATTAAGCAATATGGCTTAGAAGACTTCTTGAAGATCTTCATCAAGAACAAAAAAAAGCAACGAAAATATTTTGTGACAACAAAGCCACAATTGCAATGACGAAGAATCCAACATTTCATGAAAGAACGAAGCATATAGAGATATGTTATCATTTCATCCGGGATCTTGTAGCCAGTGGAGCCATAACAATAAAGTATTATGGAACTGATGAACAAGTCACGGATATCCTCACCAAGTCGCTTCCAGTTCGAAAGCATGTTTATTTTATGTCGCAAATCGATGTATGCAACTATGAATCAAGGGGGAGTGTTGAGATTTGATTCATAGTTATCTAGGTTGTTATCATGATCTAGTAGTTATAGGATGATTTCAATAACTACCTCAATCATGATCTAGTAGTTATAGGGTGGTTTCAATAACTACCTCAATCATGATCTAGTAGTTATAGGGTGGTTTCAATAACTACCTCAATCATGATCTAGTAGTTATAGGGTGGTTTCAATAACTACCTCAATCATGATCTAGTAGTTATAGGGTGGTTTCAATAACTACCTCAATCATGATCTAGTAGTTATAGGGTGGTTTCAATAACTACCTCAATCATGATCTAGTAGTTATAGGGTAGTTTCAATAACTACCTCAATCATGATCTAGTAATTATGGGATGGTTACCACTAGGTCCTATAAATAAGACCGTAGTTCATGAAGCAAGGTATATAGAGAGTGTGTGCACTTTGAAATATCTTGTAAGTGTTCTTGTCAATCCTTCTATTTTTAATACTATAATAGTATTCTATTTTTTTCCTTGCTCCTCTATCCCCAACATTAACTGTGTCATGATTTGTCCCCAAAAAGTTGTTGATGTTTTGGATTGAAGAAACTCTCAACTGTGTTTCATTTCTGAAAGCTGCAGCTGCCTGATGTGAACATAAGAAATAATATTAATCCACAATGACATGATCATTAAGCTGCATTTATTCCTTGCAGGCAGTGCGTAAGCTAAGTTTTTCAAGATTAGCTTCAAAGATTGGAATGGACTTCTCTAGGCATAGTGCTGAGACGTATGATTGAATGCTGAAGTTGAAGTAGAAGTAGAGGTTCTTTACGGTTCGCTCCGTGGGCAGAGTTGAAATAAATGACTAGTCTAAAGCCGAAGAAAGATATGGAGCTGAGGCAGAAGAAAGAAAGTCGACATCGATTCTCTCGTTGACTAGGATTAAACTCTCCTGGAACTCAAATCGCTTGAAGAACCACTTGCTACTGGACTTAATACCCTTAAAGAACAAATAGGCGCATGCGCAAAAACATGCTATGTTATCTTCCATGAGATAATTGCAGATGTAGAGCGTAAGAGTGACCGGCTCTCTAATCTGCCTATTGAAAACTTCTTCATGTAATTTCTTATGTTGGAAACATAGTCATCAGCAGTATAGCGACCGAGATAGAAACAAGAATAATCTCACATGACTAAACTATCAGAACATATAAGCCTGCAATTTGATGTATGGTCGTATAAGTTCGATCCAAACTGGTTGACTTCAATAAAAATTCTGAATTGGACTTCTCAACATTGTAATTTTTTTAAAATTTTCTATGAATGTATTCACCCGAGCTCTACCTAAAAGCATGTTATCTATGTTGGGATTGACAAATATTTTTTTTAGATTTTTTATTAAAAATAAATTACTCAGAAGATCAAATTTAGAAAGACAAGGGTAAATTATTCAGCTTGAAGAAATATAAACTCTTAAAAATTTCTTGGATATATTCTCACATAAAGAAAATTTTGAGTCTTTCTTATATAAACGCAGGCAAAAGATATTTTTTAATTTTGACTCTATCTGTATATATTTCTTTTGAATTTCATATGTCACAGATATGAATCACAAACAGAGTTAATCCTCGATAGGACATTATACTAATGCTTGCAATATATCTATGTGAAGACTTTACATCCATCTCAATCTTTATACTTCTTTAATGGAGAATAACACACAAGTTGTGGGGAGTAAAAGAGGAGACCTCAAAACCAAAAAACTAAAAAAAATCATAGATCAATAAGTAAAATATAAATCAGAAAGTTCATAAAAAATCAACAAGGGTCGATATTGTATGTTTACATTCATAGATAAAATTAAACTTTTCATCAAGTCAAATCAATTACATGCACAATTGAGTTAATCTCAAGTACAAACTATCTAGCCTATCTTCTAATATAAATCCAAAAGAATTTCTCATATATGGGCACCTAAAGTATTTCCTCATTTCTTATTTGTCCATCAAGATCTGAAGATACATAAGATATTTATAATAATAAATCCTAATTAAGTAAGAACTCTTTTTTTTAATTGGATCCCTAATCATATACCATTTCATAATCTAACAAATGCTTTGGATTTCAAAAATATTTGCCAACCTCAAGACGAGTGATACAGAAAATTTGTGTGTCCAACTAATTAGCATCAAAAACTTCCTCCTATCTGCAAATCTAAATTCAATAAATGTTCCTCAGACAATCCGTGCTCGAGTAGATCCAGAGGATGGGAACGATGAAACCACAAACATAGTGGAACAAGTACTTTGAGGCATACATCATTCAAAAAAAAAAAATATATATATATATATATATACACGCGCAAAATCTGAGGTCACGGCATATTTACAAGTAAGAGGATGCGATTTTTCGCACGTCGGAAGGCATGAAAGCCGAGACGAGAAGCACACCGAGAAGGCCGAGAGGAAGCAGCAGCAACAGGGAAGGCGGCGGAGGCAGTGGAGGCAGCACCAGTGGAAGTATCAACAGCGATGCTGTGAGGAAGAGAAGCAGCAGAAACGACGCCATGCCGAAGTAGGCCGACGGTGGAGCACTGAGATCCGACTCATGCGGTGGACTTCTCCTGAAGTAGATGTCTGAACCACCTTCCCATGTCTTCCTCCCTATTCTTCCTTCCATGAAACCACTACAATGAGCTCCTATAGGGATCGGTAGCTCCAAATACATTCAAAAGTCGGGTGATAATTAACAGCTAATTGAGGCAGGAACACAAGGAAGCAAGTTGGACGAGATTGGAGAGGAAGAGAAACAGAGTTATGATGCAAAGAAACAGATGCAGGCTGATCATGGTGGCTGCAGCTTCTGCCATTTATTTGGATTGGGTGAGGAGGATGGAAGTGTACTAACGTTTGTGTACGGGTACAGATGCACTGCACCCCATATTCTCAACGTGGAAATCCTATTGCAAGGTGGGTGGCGACCGGTGCACAAATCGTGTTTTATTTCTTCTTCTTCGGAGGAAGCAGTGGCAGATCGAGATGTCCTGGTATTCCAAGGTTCCTCTCCCGTGCCCATCGGCCATGTCTCTGTCCATCTGCTGTCGCTTTCTTGGTCTCATCAGCAGCAGTCGAAAGCATTCCCTTGCCTTTTCTTGGACTAATGGCATCAGTTACAGTCCTGGGGAAGCTTTAATGAACAATACGACACTCAGGTGCGTGGCAATGTCGGTTTGCCTCACAAAAGTATTCTGCTGGCATATCAAGAAATAATGCAGCAATTGTATGGGTGTGAATGGGTTCATAGGATGAATAAGATTCGGATGTTAATGTATGGATTATGGCAGGTCAAATTAGCCTTCCAAATATCATCATATTAGCTAAAAAAGTGAAAATAACCATTGCTCTTCAAATATATATATATATATATAGTGATAAGTGTCATATAAATCAATCACGTGGGTGATGACACGTGTGACATGATACGTATTCTTTTTATTTATTATATTATTTGATATATTTTATTATTTGATATTGCTTGTTGTATATATGCATATTATGATGTCCATGGATCTGTATACAATGAGAATTAGATCGTGACGAGATCACAATACTAAGATAAATTCACCTTTAAACACAAACTCTAAATAATCTTGGTCATAGTTTACTCGAGAGGGATATCGAGATAACCAGACAAACTGACGTGTTATATACTCATCCACATGATAGAGGCAACTGGTCTCATAGTTGCTCGTGTGGGGACACTAGGGTTACAATGTAGGTGCTCATTGGAGAATGAGTTCATTTATTGATCCGCTTACAGAATGTTGGATGGTTAATAATACCTCATTATTAAACAGTGATTTTGTTGTCTCAATGGTATACTTGGTCCTTAGACTTGAGATACCAAGGGTGTTCTATATAAGTACTCCACTCTTTCATACCATACTTATAAGTTTGGAAGTTCCAGATCTAGCATAACCGGTCATCAAGAGTGGTAGTCAACCTTACGAGGGCTATTGAGTGTCGATAGAGGATCATTCGCTCTCGCTGTCATGAGAAGAATATCTTATGTATTCTTGCTCAGATAAATCTCTAGTCAGGGTCATTCGGATTGAGAGAAAAAGAGTTCTTTGGAAGAATTTGATTAGAGCGAGACTCAAGTAGAAACCGTATGGGTCTGACAGCACCATACTTAGTATATGGTCTTTGGGATATTAGATGGATAAGGGACTATAGGTACATGGTAATTGAGGATAAATAGGTCCAAAGGATTGGATTCTCTTGTATCGTATAGGGGCTGCGACATAATGGCCTAATACATCCGTAGTCGATGAGTCGAGTGAATTATTATGAAAATAATAATTCACTAAGCCAGAAGTTCTGATAGGTATGACTCACAGCTGGCTTGATATTGGGCCTAGAGGGTCACATACATATGGTAGGCATTATGACGAGTACATGTTCAGATATAAGATATTCGCCAGAGCCCTTATCTTATTAGATATCTAATAAGCCCATGAATTATTGGATCTTATAGATGAGATCCAATAAGAGTTGATGAGAGATTATTGGATAGAGATCCACTAATCTAAGAGGCTTGGGTAGTTGGATGGAGATCCAATACCCAATATGGTAGGATCCATTATAGTTAAGTTGATAGGGGCCTATATACATAGAAGGGAACTAAAGACCCACAGGCTAAAGGCTTTTTGGTTGCCACCTCCTATTCTCCTTTCTCATTCTTCTCCTCGAATAGCAGGTGTGGAGATTTAGGTAGCGATTTAAGGAGCGTCATCGTAGCCCTGTTGTGTGGATCACTGCTAGAGAAAAGGATGTTTGACCTCCTTTATCCTCTCTTACAGATCTGTAGGGATTCAGTGATATACGATCTCCCTATATAACATAACTATCTCACACGTGGATTTAAGTTTCGCAGGTTTTGCGCATCAATCTTCGCACGACGACGAATACCTTTTTCGGACATCTGGGTTTTTTATTTTTTGTTCTTCCGCTGTGCATGTGATGTCGCCCCTAAATTTTCCTATAGTGGTATCAAAGCCATATTGTTTATGCGAAAGATTGGTTTAGAACTACATGTGTTGTATTTTAGAAAGACTTTTGATGTCAAAATTATTGATGCAAAAGGCGAGAGAGGGCAGTAACTATTGTTGCCCTCGTAGGTTGGCCAATGGTTGCTTATAGCCTTGGCCGAGGCTTGGCCACCTACGTGTAGGTGGCCAATGGTTGCTAGCAGCATGTGAGTCGCAGGCAAGCAGGTAATCGCGGGGGCAGTGGCGATCGCAAGGGCGGCGCTGCCCGTAAGGGCGACGCTGCCTGTAAAGGGCTATCGTAGGCAAGGTGGTGGCGGCGATCGCAACACAGTAGGAAGGAGGGGATTAGGCTTTTCTGAAAATGATATATTTGCCCCTCGAAATTTTAAAAATTTTAACTTTTGTCCTTTATCCAAATTACCAAGATACCCCTCATAATTCAAAAAATTCTCTACATGTCCCTAATTTCAAAAAAATATTAGTTAATTAAAAGGCTTAATTAACTATTATTATTTATCTAGTAGTCCTATATTATAATATGTACAGTGATATATGATGTGGATAGATGATCATGGACCATCTGATATGTGTACATGTGATGTGATTATTATTATTGGGGCCTGCGAGCCTCCAATTTTATTCTCATTTACTGTTAGGTCTATGTGCCTATGATTAAGTTGTAATCATATGATGAGGCACAACGGGAGTGTGGAAGCGATAGTTGGACCCACGAGACTGAGACGGATAATCATGACGTATGGAGATGCGTCGAGATGCCAACGGAACTGACAAGGATGGGATGGATGATCACAGGGCATGGGGATGCACCACTACACACATAGATCTTAATATGAGTGATTAGACCTATTGGCTCAGACCTAATCGCATTAGGCTGTAGTCCATGATCATTTAGTGTGATTACTCATGTGAGTGTGATTGCTTGTACACCTACTAGATATATAAATATATTTGTATGCGATGTTGATATATATTAAATATATATGCATGTGACACATCATATTAGGAGATCAAATCAAAATTTTCTCTCTCAATAATATTAGGTTGGTAAATGTGAGATAATTAGATTGACCCATGTGGCTTCCATCATTATAGGTATGGACCAATTTCCAACGTAGGTTGAGTTGGTCGAGTCCCTTGAGGCTCACCTATATCATGATTCACTATCTTGCATATGACATAGAGATGTCACTAGTGACCTGAGGACATGGTATGCTTGGTCAAGTCTCTCGAGGGTATATCATCAAATTAGATTCATCTTGTAACAATGGTTTTGATTTAACCGAATATTATAGTTGGCCAAGTCCCTCGAGACCATGTGGTTCGGAGGCTGAATAGGATGGGAGTCACAAAGAGTTGTGATTGGCAAGAGTTGTCTACATTTATGGGCTTAGCGTAATTGGTCGAGCCCCTTAAGATTATGTTAATACGTCGCTTGGATCTCGATCCCCATTAGAAGTCTGCTGGAGACTTTCGTTTCATGTGTTGAGGGTGACACATGAATAGTTAGAAAAATAGTAAGAGTAAAATAAGATAAAAGTCCATATCTTGATTGTTTTCTTTTCTACAAAAATTACATATTATTTATTTATGTTGCATCTTTATTTTCAAAAAATATCGTTTTCAAATCTCTTACGTGGCATACTTGATGTCAACCACCTCACTAGTCTGAATTATACGGATTGGCTCCACAACGTAAGAATTGTTCTCATGGTGGAGAAAATTGCGTACGTCCTTCATACAGTGATGTCTACGCATGAGAAAGGGGCAAGCAAGGATGAGATCACTAGCTATATAAAGTATATAGATGACTCCACTCTTGCTCAATGTTACATGTTGGGCTCCATGACTCTTTAGTTACAGAAATAGTATAAAAAGATAGATACAAGATCCATTTTCCTACATGTCCGTAAATTATTTGAGGAACAGAGAATGACTAAGTTGCTAGTCATAAGTGCCCTGCAAGTCAATCACGTGAGTAATAGCACGTGTGACATAATACGCATTCTTTTTTTTTCATTATATTAAATGATATTTTATCGCTTTATATTGCTTGTTGCATGAATATATTGTGATATCCATGGATCTATGCAATGAGAATTGGATCGTGATGAGATCACGATAATGAGACTGATTCACCTTTAAACACAAACGCTAAATAATCCCGGTCATAGGTTACTCGAGAGGGACATCGAGATAATCGGATAGACTAGTGTACTATATACTCATAAATATGATGGAGGCGGTTGATCTCATAGTTGCTTATGTGGGGACACTAGGACTACAATACAGGTGCTCATTGGAGAATGAGTTCACTAATTGATCCATTCGCGGAATGCTAAATGGTTGATGATGCCTTATTGTCAAACAGTGATTCCGTAGTTCTAGTGGTGTATCTAGTCCTTAGACTTGAGACATCAATAATGTCCTGCATGAGTATTCCACTCTTTGATACCGGACTTATAGGTCTAAGGGTTCCAGATTTAGTACAATTGGTCATCGGGAGTGGTAGACAACCTTACGAGGACTATTGAGTGTTAAAAGAGGATTATCTACTCTCAATGTCACGAGAGAAATATCTCATGTATTCTTGCTTAGACAAATCCTTGGCCAAGGTCATTTAGATTGAGAGAGAAAGAGTTCTCTAGGAGAATCCGATTAGTGCGAGACTCGAGTAAAAACTGTATGGGCCTGATAGTACCATGCCTTGTATACGGTCTCTGGGGTATTAGATGGATAAGGAACTATAGGTATGCAGTAACTGAGGATAGACAAGTCTAATGGATTGGATTCCCCTGTATCATCTGGGGACTACGGCGTAGTGGCCTAGTATGTCCACAGTCGATGAGTCGAGTGAATTATTATGTAGATAATAATTCACTAAGCCAGAAGGAGTTCTGATAGGTATGACTCACAAACAACTCGATATTAGGTCTAGAGGGTCACACACATATGTAGGCATTGCGATGAATAGATGTTCGGATATGAGATATCTGTCAGAGCCCCTATCTTATTGGATATCCAACAAGCCCCTGAATTATTGGATCATACGGATGAGATCCAATAAGAGCCAATGAGAGATTATTTGATAGAGATCTACTAATCTAAGAGGCTTGGGTAGTTGGATGGAAATCCAATACAACTTCTTTCATCCACTCCTACAGATATGTAGGGATTCAAGGATATACGATCTCCCTAGGTAAAACATAATCTTTCTTTTACGTGCAGTTTTTCGATTTTGCATATTTTGTACACCAATCTTTGCACGACGACGAACGTAATTTATGAGAAATTTGAGGGTTTTTATTTTCTGTTATTCCGATGTGCATGTGATGTCGCCTCCAAGATTTCCCTACATCAGAGATATGAGATATTCAAGATCCTCTTTCGTACTAGGATGATTAAGGGGACACCTGTTTAGAACCATGTTCTAAAAATAATTGAGTGGATAGAGAAACTCACAGGTCTAGGAATGGTCTTAGAGGATAACCTGTGTGTGAATCTTGTGCTTCAGTCTCTACTAGATTCCTTTTCATAGTTTATAATGAATTTTAATATGAAAAAGCTTGAGGTGACTCTCCCTGAGCTTCTCAATATGTTGAGGGAGGTAGAGAGCACTATCAAGAAAGAGAAGTCAGTTCTCTATACTGGTGAGACTAGAAAGAAAAGGAAGGTAGAAATGTCCCTTAAGAAGGGCAAGGGCAAGGGTAGACCGGGTAAAGGAAAGGTTGCTAAGAAAGACCTAACAAAGGACAAAGGCCAGTGCTTCCACTGTATCAAAGATGGACACTAGAAAAGGAATTGCAAAGAGTACTTTGTAGAGAGGGCGAAATAAAAGCTTGGAGAAGCTTCAGGTACATTCATGATTAGTCTTCATTTGTCAGACTCTTATGATAACATATGGGTATTAGATATTAGTAGTGCTTATCATATTTGTAATTTGTTATAGGTTCTAGTAAGACCTAGGAGATTGGCGAGAGGCAAGATGGACCTTAAGATGGGCAATGGAGCAAAAGTTAATGTAATAGCAATTGATGAGGTCACCCTACATATGCTTCGTAGAGCTATTATTGCATTGGATACATACTATTTTATTCATTCTATTATCAAAAATATTATTTCCATTTCATATTTAATAGTTAGTGGATATAAATTAGTTTTTGAGAATAATAATTATTCAATATTATTAGATGATGAGATCATCATGAGAGGAACATTATATAATGGTTGTTTATGCTAGACATTGCTCCACATATCATGAATATAAGTGTGTCCAAGAGGAAACGAGATGAGGTGAACAATGCATACTTATGGCATTGTAGACTGAGTCACATTTATGAGGAAAGGATTCAAAAGTTGCTAAAAGATGGATATATAGATACATTCGACTATGAGTCATATGTAACTTGCGAGCCTTGCCTTCGTAGAAAATTGACCAACTCTCCATTTAGTGGAACTAGAGAGAGAGTCATTGAGTTGTTGGAACTTATATAAGTCTAAGGCCTTTAAGAAATTCAGAGAGTATAAGAATGAAGTGGAAAACCAGATTGGAAAGAGTCTCAAGACACTTCAATCAAATCGATGAGGTGATTACTTGAGTACATAGTTCACCCAATTCCTCAAGGACCATGGGATTCCATCACAATAGACACCTCCTTATACACCTCAACTCAATGGTATATCTGAAAGGATGAATTGTATACTGTTAGACATGGTACAATCCATGATGAGCTTCGACGACCTACTCGTCTCATTTTGGGGATACACCCTAGAGACCTTAGCTTACATTCTAAATAGAGTTCCAACTAAGTCGATAGTGTCTATACCATATGAGATATGGAAATGGAAGAAGCTCGATCTTAAGGTTGTTAAGATTTGGGGATGCCCTGCCAATGTTAAAAGACAACCTTGATAAGTTGAAATTCAAGACAGAACGATGCAAGTTTGTGGGATACCCCAAGGAAACTTATGGGTATTATTTCTATAACCCAGAGGATCAAAAGGTCTTTATAGCAAAGAGAGCGGTGTTTCTTAAGAAGGAACATATTCTTGGCAGAGACAATGGGAGCGTGATAGAGTTGAGCGAGGTTGGAGAACCTAACTCAAATACCACTCCACAGCCTGATTATGTTTAGGTACCTAGCACACAAGTTCCAACTTTATGTAGGTCGAACAAAGTATCCCATCCTCTTGGGAGATATGTGGGACATATTAGAGAAGAGGATGTTGAGGATATTGATCCTTAGACCTACGAGGAGGCTATTACGAGTATAGACTCTAGGAAATGACAAGAAGCCATAAATTCTGAAATGAATTCTATATACTCCAATAAGGTTCGGAACCTAATTGATACACCTAAGGGTATTATAGCCATTGGTTGTAAGTGGATCTTCAAAAAGAAGATCAGAGTAGATGGAAATGTAGAGACCTATAAAGCAAGGCTAGTGGTTAAGGAGTGTCGTCAAAGGCAAGGTGTTGACTATGATGAAACCTTCTTACCCATAGACATGCTAAAATTCATCTGAATTCTATTGGCTGTTGCAGCACACTATGATTATGAGATCTGACAAATGAACGCGAAAACCATATTCGTCAATGACAACCTTGAGGAGGAGGTGTATATGATACAGCCCGAGGGATTTATATCCAAGAATTGCCCAAATAAGGTATGTAAGTTGCTTAGGTCCATTTATGGACTGAAGCAAGTTTCTCGAAGTTAGAACATAAGATTTGATGAGACGATCAGATTTTATGACTTTGTTAAGAATGAAGATAAGTCTTATATGTACAGGAAGGTAAGTGGGAGCGCTATCACCTTTTTGATGTTATATATGGATGGTATCCTTATCATTGGGAATAATGTAGGAATGCTATCTATAGTAAATGCTTGGTTATCTAGACATTTCTCCATGAAGGACTTAGGAGAAGTATCTTATATCTTGAGGATTCGGATCTACAGAGATAGATCTAAGAGGATACTTGGCTTATCCCAGTCTAGGTATATAGGCACTATTGTCAAAAGGTTTTGCATGAAAAATTCCAAGAGAAATCTCATACCGATGAGACATAGGATATCACTTTCTAAGAGTATGTCCCCAAAGACTCTTGAAGAAAGGGTGAACATGGATAGGATACCTTATGCTCAGTAATAGGGTCTATCATGTATGTCATGCTATGTACTAGGTTGATATAATGCAATGCATGCTCTAAGTATCACGAGCAGGTATTAGGCGGATCCATGCTTAGAGCACTAGAAAACAGTAAAGTGTATCCTTAAATACTTGAGAAGGACTAATGACCTTTTACTAGTATATGGAGGTAGTAATATTAGGGTTAAAGGCTACACGGACTCGAGTTTCCAATCCGATGTCAATGATAGCAAGTCTAATTCGGGTTATGTGTTCACCTTGAATAGAGGAGCAGTATGTTGGAAGAGTTTCAAGCAAGATACTACTGCTAACTCGACCATAAAGGTGGAGTACATTGCTGCAACAAATGTAACAAATGAGGGAGTCTGGATGAATAAGTTCATCATAGATTTGTAAGTCGTGCCAAGCAACAAAGAGTCAATTCCCTTATATTGTGACAACAACGGGGCGATTGCTCAAGCGATGGAACCGATGTCTCATCAAAAATATTCTGAGGAGGTTCCACCTTATTAGAGAAATCATGACTCGAAGAGATATAGTAGTGAAAAAAGTTTCATCCAAAGATAACATCGCAGATCCACTAACAAAGCCACTGTCTCAAATTATCTTTGAGCGTCACAGGAGTCTGATAAGGATCAGATACATAGGTGATTGGCTTTAGGTCAAGTGGGAGATTGCTAATCATAAGTGCCTTGTAAGCCAATCACGTGAGTGATGACACATATGACATGATACATATCCTTTTTGCATGTTATATTATTTGATATTTTATCACTTTATATTGCTTGTTGCATATATGTATATTGTGATGTCCATGGATCTATGCAATGGAAATTGGATTGTGATGAGATCACGATAATGAGACCGATTCACTTTTAAACACAGACCCTAAATAATCTTGATCATAGGTTACTCGAGAGGGACATCGAGATAACCGGATAGACCGATGTGCTGTATACCCATCCATATGATGGAGGCAGCTGGCCTCATAGCTGCTCGTGTGGGGACACTAGGCTATAGTGCAGGTGCTCATTGGAGAATGAGTTCACTGATTGATCCATGCACAAAATACTAGATGGTTAATGATACCTCATTGTCAAATAACGATTTCGTTTTCCTAGTGATGTACTTGGTCCTTAGACTTGAGATATCAAGGATATCCTGTATGAGTACTCTACTTTTTGATATCGGACTTATAGGTTTGAAAGTTTCAGATCTAGCACAACTAGTTTTTTAGAGTGGTAGTTAACCTTATGATGGCTATTGAATATCGATAGAGGATCATCTGCTCTAGGTGTCATGAGAGGAATATCACATGTGTTCTTGCTCAAACAAATCTTTGACTAAGGTCATTCGAATTGAGAGAGAAAGAGTTCTCCGAGAAAATCCAATTGGAGCGAGACTCGAGTAGAAACCGTATGGATCTGACAACACCATGTCCGGTATATAGTCTCTGAGATATTAGACAGATGAGAGACTAGAGGTACACGATAACTGAAGATAAATAGGTCCAAATGATTAGATTTCCCTGTATCATCTAGGGGCTGCGTTGTAGTGGTATAATATGTCCGTAGTCGATGAATCGAGTGAATTATTATAAAGATAATAATTCATTGAGCTAGAAGGAGTTTTGATAAGTATGACTCACGGTCAGCTCGATATTAAGCCTAGAGGGTCACACACATATGGTAGACATTGCAACGAGTAGAGATTCGGTTATGAGATATCTACCGAAGCCCCTATTTTATTAGATATCCAATAAACCCCTAAATTATTGGATCCTATGGATGAGATCCAATAAGAGGCAATGAGAGATTATTGGATAGAGATCCACTAATCTAATAGGAGGGAACCAAAGAACCATAGGCTAGAGGCTTCTTGATTGCCACATTGTCTTCTCCTCTCCCATTTTTCTCCTCAGATAGCAGGTGTGAAGATTTAGACAGCGATTTGAGAAGCGTCATTGCAGCTCTGTTGTGTGGATCACTACTAGAAAGGAAGACGCTTGACCTCCTTCATCCCCTCTTACAAATCTGCATAAATTCAGGGATATATGATCCCTCTAGATAACATAATTATCTCAAATGTAAATTTAAGTTTTGTAGGTTTTGCGTATCAATTTTCACACGATGACGAATATCTTTTCGAGAAATTTGGGTTTTTTATTTTCTGTTCTTCTACTGCGCATGTGATGTCGTCCCAAAATTTCTCTACAATATATATATCGATAAACTCTTGCAAAAATAATTGCTCGAGGTGCCTCTTTTCACTCTTTTCATATTTTCTAAAGGGTATTTCTATTTATCATAATTTTTTAAATATTCCTTTAACAAGATAATTAAGTGGATATGTTACATAACGGATTGGTGAAAAAGATGAACTAGTTGTCACTGGGGATCAATACAATAACCCATGAATAACACTGATTTATAGTATCTTTTACACTTCCACCAAAATAATGTAAGTCTATTCAAAACTATTATAAGCAAGATAAATGGACTCAAGAAAGGTATCCTTATTAGTTTAGAAATAATAACAACTAAGTAGAAAGATTTCTATGCTAGTTAAAGTTTTTTTTATAGACATAATATTTTAGAAAAACATCGTAAGCTTACGTTAAAAAAATATTATAATTAAAAATTTTGGCCAGTTCATATTATGGATCTCATAGGTGTAATCAATTATCTTGTCATGAGATATTTCTGGGATTGTGATTTATGATAATAGAGAGTGCCCTTCGAAAAAAAATGAAAAGGGCACCTCTCAAAAACCCCCAAAATAGAGCTTTAATGGGAATTCATATCTTATAGTATATATATATATATACAAATATATATATATATATATACAAATATATATATATATATATACAAATATATATATATATAGAAATATATAGACAACTATTAGTTTCACACAAGCACTTAATCTGAAGCTGTGAAGCATAGCTTATTTCATTCGACTTAGTAGTAGTGGATTGGCGGGTAGGGGAGAAGGAGGTCAATATCCCTTTAGCACTTGTTATTGCCCGTAGTAGCCCTGATACTTTAGATCAGTAGTTTGATACCCTCTCCGTAGTAATGGAATTCTTTGTTTCAAGTGTAGTTCTTGTGCTCTAGTTATTGTGAGCAGGATAATCTTTAGTTACAAGATAAGAAGCGGTTTCCAGATCATCAACTAGTAGCAAATGACCTATTGGCTGTGATAATGCATTTTCTCCAGAGATCTTTCATTCTTCTTTCTCTGCCCCGACTTGAGAATAGAGGCACCCCACACCCTAACAAGTATGTCAACTATAGAAGCAGGAGCACTAAAGTCAAGTTCCCTTCATGTATAGGCCCTTATTGTAAGTTTTCGGGTTGTCAATTTCTATATCCTATACTTTCTATATCCTATACTATAATATAGAGCATCCCGTACTACATCTAGTTTTGGTGACTTCCATTGCCTACCTCTGTTAAAGATACAAATCCTTCTTAAACGGAACAAATTATTAGTACCTGAACTTGTGTTACTAATTGAGGAAAGAATTCAATTCAAACTAGAAGGCCCTAATACATAAGTAGCGCATCTATCGCTCTAAGGCCCTAAGAAATAATTGCTATCGAACAGGTCCGGTTTATTTACTTACCCAACAGAAGATCTTTATCAGTAAGGATCTCATGCCCATGGTAGCGGTTAAGGCAATTAATGAAGTTCGCTTGTTACTAGTGTCGGGAGCTCAATACGAGGAGGACCCATGTGTTTAGTTAAGGGTCAGGGGCTTGTTTCTATAGGATTTCCCAGAACTCTACTTTACTCGTACACAAGAACAAGACTTGTTGGGAGTAGTCAAACCTCTGCACTAAATCGGAGTCGCGGTAAGAATACCTACATATTTCTTTGTTTGCAAGGAGAGAGAGGCCAGGAATTATAAGTACTGGTAGAGTTGGGTCAAGCTTTCTTTCTAGTGAGGTGCAAGAAAGATACTCTAAGCCAACACACCTTACTTACCAAGTGCTATAAATTCTGTAATTCCATGATTATAGTAATCAACTTCATTCTACCAGTCCTTTTCAGCACTCACTTAGTTTGTAGCCGAGTCTACTTTTGGGGAGCCACTTAATAATTGGGCTTAGTATAGGTCTCAGTCTGGTCTTCAAGTCTTCAACTCTCAAGTGCATATAAGATGAGAGCAATAACAGTCTTTGTTGCAAGAGAGGAAAAGGGGGATTCTTTCAAAGTAGGAGGGGCAATGGAAATTCCACTACTACATAAAGAGTGGGAGCATACTCTATCAGGGGAGTAGTTCAATTTGGAAACAGCCAAGCATATACTAGAGCAATAAAGTGGAAGTTGTTGACGACGAGCGGTGCGAGGGTGATTGCTGTATGGGTCGGGTGCCCAAACACAGGACAGATTCCACTGCTTTGATGCGAGGTGTAAAAAAAGAAAGTATCTAATATAAGCTTATAAAAGATGTCATTATCGTAGGAATGTTCTTCATACTGTGTCTGTACTGAGTAGGTATAGGCCAAGCAACATAGTTAGTTGCGACCGCCAAGGCCTAAAACACAACTCCGGGCCAAGACACTGCTACTAAGACAGAGATAGTAATAGACTCTACAAAAATACGTTCCATAACGAGTTGAGTTGTTCCTAGTTATGTGCTCGCTGTCGCTAAAGGGCCGCTCCTGAGTTGGCTCAAAAACAGTTTCTTTTGTTCTCTGACTTTCTATGTGTTCGACAGCCAAGACACGACTTTCTTTCATTTATTTACAAATTGATTCACCCCATTATTAATGCAGAGAAGAATTAGCCAGAGTGAGATCACTTCCCTTGAAAGAACCAACAACTGATTTAGAGTCGACACACCAACGCCCTTGAGTTCGGCTAAGAGAAGAGGTTGGCACAGAGATTATCCACTGGATCAGATAGGTGAGGAAGCAACCAGTAAGGTTGTTATTCCGGAGTGCCAATTAAGCCTTCATCTTACTTGCTTCATGGAGTAGGAAATGGGGTTGTTTACCTATTGGCCTTTGCTTTAAGGCTGGATTCACTAACTAGCCCTACTATTCCTATTCCTTTAGTCTAATGCGCTAGATACATACTACTAGGACTTGTCTAATTCTTATATACCCTATTATTTGTAGTAATTATTAGTAGTAGCACTCCAATTCTTTAAGGAGAAGTTCTGCGCTCACAGGAGAGGAAGCAGTGCCAAAGTAAGTGCTAAAAGAAGCTGGATATCTGTTAAGGTTCTAGGAAAGCACTCTAAAGATCGTGTTCAAGCCAACAACTCGAAATCTGGCTCTGTCAACAAATACAGTTATTGCAACTTACTAGAAGGACTCTGGACTACTCTACTACTAGGATGTATTACTGTTGCTCTACTACTTATATTGTATCGGACTTAGGTCTTCATAGACTACTTACAGAGCTTATTAGGTCTAAGCGGACTACTTACGGAGGATGTCTTACTTACCGAGGATGTCTTCCCGAACTTAAGTACTGGTGCTCTACTCCGGCTGCTTTCGTTTCTCTTTCTTTTCTCTTTTTTCTTAACTTGTAAATTAATCTTATAATAATCACAGAAACTAGTTATCGAATTGCCTTTATAGACAAGTTGTCTCTTTTCCTTTGCCAACTCCTAAATAGTAATTTCCTGTTTCTCTGAGGTTTATGACTTTTCTTTGATCTTCTTCTTCCTCTGTGGGCGCTAGGCAAGAGCTGGTAGATCAGGATCATATAAAAAAGAGAGGGATGCCATGTCTTTACTTATATCTATCGTTGGTGCTCGAGATTACTGACAAGTAGAAGAGCGCTTGCACATAGGAA
>LVTN01002289.1:20068-33596 GCA_001649415.1 Musa itinerans
ATATTGGGCCTAGAGGGTCACACACATATGGTAGGTGCTGCGACGAGTAAAGGTTCATATATGAGACATCCACTGGAGCCCCTATCTTAATGGATATTCAATAAGCCCCTAAATTATTGGATCCTATGGATAAGATCCAATAAGAGATAATAAGAGATTATTAGATAAAGATACACTAATCTAAGAGGCTTGGGTAGTTGGATGGAGATCTAGTACCCAATAGGGCAAGATCCATTAGGGTTAATTTGATAGGGGGGCTCTATAAATAGGAGAGAACTAAAGGGTCATATGTTAAGCTTCTTGGTTTCCAACTCCTATTCTCCTCTCCCCTTCTCCTCCTTAGATAGCAATTGTAGAGATTTGGGTAGTGATTTGAGGAGCATTTTTGTAGCCCCTATCATGTGGATCATTAATAGAGAAGAGGACACTTGACCTCCTTCATCCTCTCGTACAAATCTGCTGGATTTTAGAGATATATGATCTCCCTAGGTAACATAACTATCTCATACGTGGTTCTTAGTTTCACGGGTTTTACGCATAAATATTCGCACGATAATGAACACATTTTTGGGAAATTTGGGGTTTTTGTTTTCTGTTCTTCTTCTACACATGTGATGTCGCCCCTAGATTTTCCTACATCCAGTACCCAATAGGGTAGGATCTATGTGGGTTAAGTTGATTGGGGGCCTTTATAAATTGAAGAGAACCAAAGGGTCATAGACTAGGCTTCTTAGTTGTCACCTCCTATTCTCCTCTCCCTTTCTCCTCCTCAAATAGCAGGTATGGAGATTTGGGCAGCGAGTTGAGGAGTGTCTTCGTAACCCCTACTATGTGGATCACTACTAGAGGGGAGGATGCTTCACCTCCTTCATTCTCTCCCACAGATCTGTAGGAATTCAGAGATATACGATCTCCCTAGGTAACACAACCATCTTATACGTGGTTTTTAATTTCATGGGTTTTTGTGCAGCAATCTTCATACGATAATGAACACCTTTCTGGGAAATCTATGATTTTGTTTTATATTCTTCTGCTGTTGATGTGATGTGATAAGCACTACCTATATCCAATGTTCATATGTTATCATATGATTCTAACAAATGAAGACTGGTCATGAATACATCTGAAGTTTCTCTAATCTTCTGTTTTGCCCTCTCTGTAAGGTACTTTTTATCGTTCATTTTCTAGTGCCCATCTTTACCGCAGTAGAAGCACCGACCTTTGTCCTTTGTGTTGAATCTCAGATTTTGATGATGAAACAATTAACAATGTTATGATCTAATTTACGTTTTGAGTGACGTAGGACTAGCTTCAATTGGGAGAGGCAAATTGATTAAAGCAGGAAGAATCAGAAGTTGGGGTGGAATTGAACATATTAGAAGATTGGATTTCAGATCGGAGGAATGGTCGATGTGTCAGTAGAAGGCTTCGTGTCGTGAGTTCGGGCATCAAGCTGAAGGATCAGACATTACACTAAGGAGATTGGAAGTTACGGGTGTCAACATGCCGATAGGGCAATATGTTAAAGGAGAGGATGATGCGCCGAAGGATCATACGAAGTACCGGAAGAACCAATGACATGCTGGATAACATATGATTCGTGCTTTGTAATAATTTATCTAGATCAAGTTAGTTTAGGTCATAATTGAGTTGGTTTCGGATGTAACTATTCCGACTCAATTAGGGGCCCATTGGGCTTAAGTTGGGACTGTTTTGAGCCAAGTGGAATGCTCATTTGGTCACCCAAGGTTATGTGGAACCACCAATGAGCTGAAAAAGTTAAGAACATACTTTTCCATGCTATCAGGCGGTGGTACCACCCAATGTCAATATGTCAAGCAGTGGTACCGCCAGACTAGGTGGAGGTACCGCCCAATGTCAGAGTGGTAGGCGGTGGTACCGCTCGTACCCCAAAAACTTGAGGATTTGAATTTTGGCTCCCAGTTTTGAAGCCATTTAGGGTCTATAAATACTCCATAATTTTTAGCTTGGAATACACATGAAAATATAGCAAAAACTCTGTGATTCCAAGGTTGTAAAACTCTTTTAAGTATAGAGTCTCTCCTCCAAGAGCTTAGTGATAGTCCTAAAGGAGGTGTATGAGAGAACACTTGTAAAAGAAGGGTGGAAAGGTTCTCTCCTAAACCTGTGAAAAGGAGAAAAAGTGTAAGGGTAGTTGAACTTCGTTCATTGGAAAGAAGATCGATAGTGGAAGCCGGTGATCTTAAGTGAAGAGGAATTGGGAGTAGACGTAGGTCACAACGACCGAACCACTATAAATCGGTTTGTATTTCTTGCTATTTACCTTTATTGCAAACTACTTTACTTCCTCATTACTTTGGCTGCACACTCTTATGAATGTTTTCAAAGTTAAACACTTTTTGATATAGTTTTATTGTATGAAGGTTTCTGACTTGATATAATTTTTACATATGCACTTATTCACCCACCCCCCCCCCCCCCCTGCCAGCTTGTTCCTAACAATCAATTGGTAAATTGTTTGATCTAATCTATATGCTAAGATAGCTTGGGTTGCCTAAGTCACGAGGCACCCTTGCGGCAAAGACGTGAACTTAGCTTGGGTTGCCTAAGTCACGAGGCACCCTTGCGGCAAAGACGTGAACTTAGCTTGGGTTGCCTAAGTCACGAGGCACCCTTGCGGCAAAGACGTGAACTTAGCTTGGGTTGCCTAAGTCACGAGGCACCCTTGCGGCAAAGACGTGAACTTAGCTTGGGTTGCCTAAGTCACGAGGCACCCTTGCGGCAAAGACGTGAACTTAGCTTGGGTTGCCTAAGTCGCGAGGCACCCTTGTGGCAAAGACGTGAACTTAGCTTGTATTGCCTAAGTCGTGCTTCACCCTTGCGATTTGCATCCACAAAGATCAGCCCACTTGTAACCTCTCGCAGGTCCCGAAGGACCTATAAAAGAGAAAGTTGATTAGTTCGAAGAACGAGCGACAAACAAGTCCCGACGTCTCGCGAAAAAAGGAAGCTTTACAAGCAATTCAGTGAGCACCTTGCGTGCATAAGAGAAAAGAGGGAGAGAAGGAAATCAAGGACTTTATAGGGTTGAATGAACAACCGCAAGTCCACAAACAGCTGCTCACCGGGTTCCGGGCGCGACAACAAGTTCCCGTCAAGGTAACGTGCGAACTTACGAAAGGTTGTTCAACGCCCGACACTATACCGAAGCCCCATCACCCATGGTGCCACCTAGGTAGTTCCAGGGTGCTGAGATGGCTAACATTTTGCACACAAGAGCGGGCTGCAGAAAATAGCCCGTGACACGCGAAAACGAAGTTGTTTTGAGGCTATTTTGCTCGATTCGGTGAGCAATCACACTGTAGCACTGTAACTTATTCGAACTTACATTTTACAAGCAAAATGACTTAAAACCAAGACAAAACATGTTGCCAAGCAACTGTACATGCAGATAAGAGCGATGAACGGTTCATTGAACGAAGTTATTGTGGGTGCGCGACGATCATTCGTAACATTCTCCCCCACTTAAACTGTCGACGCCCTCGTGGATGCTTGTTGGTAGTTGTTGATAATTGTTTCTTCATGTCATAGGACATCTTCGGGCTCCCAATTGGCTTTAGTTCGGGGAAGCTTTTACCACTTCACCAAGTACTCGGTCTGCTCAGCTCTATTGGATAGCTTTATCTTACGATCCGCTAAAATGATTTCAACTCACTTCTCGTAGGAGACTCTGGTGGGGGGTAGCCGAGTTGGAACACTTCAAGAAGCATCTTGTGGATCCGAGTGGTAGGCTTTTAGGTTACTGGCGTGAAGAATATTGTGAATTTTGAACCACGCCGGCAGCTACAATTTATAGGAGACGTTGCCCACCCTGTTGATAATTGGGAAGGGCCCTTCATACTTGCGCACCAATCCTTTGTGTACTTTGTTTCTAAAGAATTGGAGTGATACTGGTTGGAGCTTTACCAACACCAAATCTCCGACCTTGAACTCTTGTGGTCGCCTTCCCAAGTCTGCCCACTTCTTCATCCTTTTTGTCGCCTTCTCCAAGTAAGCCCACGCAATATCTACATTTCGGTGCCACTCCTTTGTTAAGTGGTAGGATGACAGACTACTCCCAGTATACCTAATTGCCATGGTGTGAGGAGTTGATGATTCTTGTCTTGTAATGATCTCGAAGGGGCTCTTGTTGGATGCAGAGCTCCGCTGCAAGTTGTAGGAGAATTGGACAATGTCCAACAACTTCACCCAATCTCGTTGGTTGGCACTCACGTGTGCCGAAGATATTTCTCTATGAGTGAGTTTATTCTTTCAGTTTGGCCATCTATCTAGGGGTAGAGGCTTATGGAGAAGTATAACTTGGACCCCAACAATTTGAATAGCTTGGTCAAGAAAAGTCCCAGGAACCGAGCGTCTCGATCACTAATGATATTGTGCGGGACTCCCCAATACTTCACCACATCCTTCATCATCAGCTTGGCCGCCTCCTCTACTGAACAATGTGAAAGTTGCATACTTTGAAAATCGATCGACCACCACGAGTATCGATCCGAGTCTCTCTACTACAAGTAAGCTTGATATGAAATCTAAGGAAATGCTCTCCCACGACCTTTTTGGTATGGGCAACGGCTCCAAAAGTTCCACCGGCTTCTGTTGCTCCACCTTATCTTGTTGGTAAGTGAGGCACATTCGAACATATTCCTCCATGTCAGTCCCCATCTTCGGCCAATAAAATGCCCTCTCCACGAGAGCTAGGGTTCTATGAATGCCTAGGTGTCCAACCCAAAGGGAATTGTGACACTCTCTTAAGAGTTCACGTCTCAGATTGTCCACTCGAGGAACATAAACCCTATTCCCTTTTGTGTAAACGAGTCCCTCTTGGACCCAAAACCATCGTGCCTTGCCTTCTTTAATGAGCTGTATCAATGCTTCTGCTTGGGGATTACTGTACAGTCCATCCCTGATCCTGGAAAGGAAGTTTGAGTGCAACTAACTTGCTTGGCCTCTGCCCTCCAATTATACGGCATTCACACGCTCCACTTTCTGACTCAATGCATTGGCCATGACATTTGCCTTTCCAAGCTTGTACTCCATTGTCATATCAAACTCAACCAAGAAGTCCTGCCATCATGTTTGCTTTGGAGAGAGTTTCTTCTGAGTTTGGAAATAGCTCAAAGCGATGTTGTCTATCCTTAGTACAAATCGCGATCCAAGAAGGTAGTGTCGACAAACTCGTGGACAATGGATCACTGTTGTCATCTCCTTCTCATGCACCAGATACCGCCACTTGGTCTCGTTGAGTTTGTGGCTCTCGTAGGCCACCGGATGACCCTCCTGCATGCGCACTCCCCCAATAGCGAAGGCTGAAGCATCTGTATGGACTTCAAAGGGCTCCCCATAGTTCGACAATTTAAGCATCGGTTCTTCCAATACAATAGCCTTTGGATCTTGGAATGCAATCTCACATTTATCAGACCACCTCCAAGGCTGCTCCTTCATCAGCAACTCCATTAGTGGAGTTGCACGCTTTGAATACCCCACTATGAAGTGTCGATAGTAGTTGATGAAACCAAGGAATGATCTTAACTCTAACACCTTCTTTAGAGTTCGTCATTCCACAACCGCTTGCACCTTTGATTTGTCCATCCGAATGGAGCCATCATCGATTCGATGCACCAAGAATAAGATCTCTGTTTTAGCAAAGTAGCATTTCTCCCTTTTCACGAACAAAGTGTTCTCCCTGAGAACCTTGAAAATTGTCCGAAGGTGCTTGACATGCTCCTCGAGCGTTTGACTATAGACGATGATATCGTATAAGTAGATGACCATGAACATATCCAAATACTCCTTGAATAGCTGGTTCATGATAGTACAAAACGTGGCTGAAGCATTAGTTAAGTCGAAAGGCATCACCAAGAACTCAAATGCTCCATACTTGGTCACACAGGTAGTCTTCGCTTCGTCACCTTCAGCATTGCTCACTTGCCAATACCCCGACCGAAGGTCAAGTTTTGAAAAATACTTGGCTTTGCCCAACTGGTCGAACAAGTCCGCGATGAGTGGGATGGGATACTTGTTCTTCACCGTTACTTTGTTGAGGGCTTGGTAATCGACACATAGTTGGAGGCTCACATCTTGTTTATTCTGGAAGAGAACTGGAGCTCCAAATTGTGCTTTGGAACTATGGATGAGACCATCGCTTAGCAGTTCACCTAATTGCTTTTTGAGTTCTGCCAACTCTGGCAGGGGCATGCGGTAGGGTGGTCTCGCTGGAGGTTTCACTCTTGGCTCCAACTTGATGTTATGATCCATGCCTCTACGTGGCAGAAGAGTCTTCGGCAACTCGGGTGGCATAACATCAGTGAACTCTTTCAAGACATTCGCCACCATAGCAGGTTCATGAATGACCTTCTCGTCGAGTGGCTTTGCTTCATAGAAGCCATGAATGTTAATTCACCTTTTCGTACCCCTTTCTTCAATTATAATGTCGATATATGTTGGGGTTCCTTGGTTCCTCTCTTAGAGACGGGAACCACACAGGAGTCGTCACCTCCCATCATACACAGAGAGTTTAGGAACGACATTGGCACCAACTTCGCTATGTGCATGAACTTTATTCCAAAAATCACTTGGAAGTCGTCCAGTGGCACCGCCATCATGTTTGTGCTCCCGCTCTATATTCTGATCTTTATGGGAACTCCCTTTGCCAACCCGGAGATTCGCTTGGCCTTCGAGGTCACCGCTTTCATTCGACTTAGGCTCTTCTCCAAGATTAGCCTAAGTCGCTTTGCTTCTCGATCGGTAATAAAGTTGTGAGTAGCACTCGTGTTTACCATTGCATGGGTCGTTTGGCAGTTGAGCTTGATGTCTACATACATCAGCTCATCACTTCCTGCTCTTTATAGCCTTGTCTTCATGTTCTCCTCCACTTGACCCCGCATGGCATTCAACAAACGTATTGCTCCCATCCGGGGTCCTTACGACTCCTCATCATCACTACTAGATTCAGAACTCCTCGAACTAAGAGCGACAGCCTTGTCATTGCCCGATCATGGGGGGTGAATGAAAGCTGTTAAAGCATTAAGTGCCTATTTTTGTGGGCACTCCCTCACCATATGCTGCCCTCTACACAAGAAGCATATACTAGGTTTCGGGGCCTTGCCTTTCGGGCTTGGCCCTTTGTGGGAACTCTTCTTCCTTTGTTCGCCCTCGAGCTCCTTCCCTCAAGAATATTTTGGAGGGTGATTGCTTGAAGATTATTTCCTTCTTCCCGGGTCTTTAGAGGAAACAAAGTCGGTGAGCCTTTCTGTGGCAACAATTGCCCCAATCACATCGGCAACATTCCTTCGACGTAGTTCTTGTTGAACCCATGGCTTCAAACTATCGAGGAAGCTGAATAGTTTATCTTTCTTAGGCATGTCCTGTATGTCCAGCATTAGCGTAGAAAATTGCTTCATGTAGTCTCGAATAGAAGTACTATGGCGGAGTTGTCTCAACTTCTTGCGACGAACTTTGTGTTCTCCGGTAGGAACTAAGTTCTCAACTCCCGCTTTAAGTCCTCCCCTCCCATGTGTTAACTCGATACCGACCTTGTTGGATCTCCTCCCAACGGGTTCGCCACCAAAGTTTTGCATCTCCATTCAGATACATGGTTGCTATAGAAACTTTGGTTTCTTCAGAATCAGGCCTCGTAGCTCGAAAGTATTGTTCCATGTCAAATAGGAAATTCTTGAGCTCTTTGGCTTATTTGGCCCCTCCATAACCATGAGGCTCGGGTGCCATCAAATTTTGTGGTGACGCAACGTGGGTGTTGCTTCCTCCCGCATTTAGTACTCTTGTGAGCATGGTCACCCTTGAAGTGAGTTCCGCCATAACTTCCTATAGGTGTTGCATGGATTCTTTAGTGTCATCTGACAATCAATCGACTAGGGCCTCAACCTTATCGATCCTGGACTCCGCTTCTTCTTGCGAGCTCTCTACCCTAACAAGCCTTCGTTGGCCATGGTAGAGTTCCTCCAAGCTCGCTTCAAGAACATCCAAGTGGGTTTCTGCCGTTGTGAGTCTCTCCTTGTGACTCCTTTTCCCGATTGGCACTCCAGATTGTGCCTCCTCCACTCGCGAAGAGTAGGCAACTTCTTGCTCATCATGTTCGCTGCCGCACTCCTCTTAAGCAGCTCCAATAGCATAAGAGTGAGTGTGCACTTACAGCCCACCTACGGCTGCTTGGGGCAAGGGTCTGGCTTGCCCCGTCTTGCTTGATTCACCACGATGCTTTGTCATGGCAAAGTTGCAAAGTTCCTTTGCTACTCGCTCGAAGTGCTTGCCCGCTCTGATACCACAATGTCACGGACTTAGCTAGAATTGCCTAAGTCGCGAGGCACCCTTGCGGCAAAGACGTAAACTTAGCTTGAGTTGCCTAAGTTACACTTCGCCCTTATGATTTGCGTCCGCAAATATCAGCCCACTTGCAACCTCTCGTAGGTCCCGAAGGACCTATAAAAGAGAAAGTTGATTAGTTAGAAGAACGAGCGATAAACAAGTCTCGATGTCTTGTGAAAAGGGGAAGCTTTACAAGCAATTCAGCGAGCACCTTACGTGCACATGAGAAAAGAGGGAGAGGAGGAAAACAAGGACTTTAGAGGGTTGAACGAATAGCTACAAGTCCACAAATAGCTGCTCACCGGGTGCCGAGCGCAATAACAAGTTCCCATCAAGGTAACGTGTGAACTTGCGAAAGGTTGTTTAACGCCCGACACTATACCGAAGCCCCATCCCCCATGGTGCCACCCGGGTGGTTCCATGGTGCTGAGATGGTTGACGTTTCACATGCAACAACGGGCTACAGAAAAGAGCCCGTGGCACACGAAAATGGAGCTGCTTTAGGCTGTTTTGGGGCTATTTTGCTCGGTTCGGTGAGCGGTCGCATTATAACGCTACAACTTATTCGAACTTATATTTTTACAAGCAAAAGGACTTAAAACTAAGATGAAGCATGCTGCCAAGTAGTTGTACATGTAGATGAGAGCGATAAATGGTTCATTGAATGGAGTTTTTGCGAGTGTGCGATGATCGTTCATGACAAGTTGGTATCCGAGCCAAAATTTTCTCATTTGGTTTAACACCTAAGAGAAATGACGTTTTCCGACTTTCAAGAGGGTCACTCTATCATTCGTATTCCTATGTTCAATGGGACAAACTACACATATTGAAAAACACGAATGAGAGTTTTCTTACTTTATACAGATTTCAATTCATGGAATTTTGTTGAACTTGGCTTTCAAAAATCTTCTAAACCAATGAACGAATGGAATAATTTAGAGAAGAAGATTTTTTTCTTTAAATGCTAGAGCTATGAATACTCTATTTTGTGCTTTGGATAAAAATAAGTTTAATCATATTTCTTTATGCGAAACTACACATGAGATTTGGCACACATTAGAAGTAACTCATAAAGGCACGAATAGAGTAAAAGTGTCTAAAATAAATCTTTTGATGCATGATTTTGATATGTTTCGAATAAAGCCAAGTAAAACTATTATTGACATGTACACTCATTTTACGGATATCGTCAATAGTTTAAAAGCACTTGGTAAAAGTTTTTCTAACCTTGAACTTATAAACAAAATTTTATGATCTCTTCTTAAAAATTGGGATCCTAAAGTAACGGCTATTCAAGAAGCAAAGGATTTGAATTATTTTTTACTTGATGAACTTATCAGGTCTTTAATGACTTATGAAATAACTCGTATCGAACATGAAATACTTGAAAACAACCTTCCAAAAAACAGAAAAGATCTGAAACTTTGAACAATAGAAAACTACTTGAGTGATAACTCAAGTAATAATGATGATGACATAGAACTCTTTACTATAAAATTTAAAAAGTTCATGAAACAAGAATCAAAGAATAAAAATAAACTTAAAAAAAATACAACTACTTGCTATGAATGCAAGAAGTCGGGGCACTCTAAAGATGAATATATAAAACTAAAGAAGAAGGAAGCACTCAAGGACGAATCAAGTGCATCTAATGACGAGGAGCAAACCAAAAAAGGCGAGGTGGCCTTTCACAATGAGGTATGTAACTCACCCGAAATATATTTATCTTACCATGGCATTATTTAGTGCTTTCATGCTTTGATGAATTAGTTTTAAATATATATATATATCATGATAATTACATGTTTTATGATAAAGGAATAAAAATGTTAAAATTAAATGTGATGCTTGTACACTAAATAAGATTAATTCTATATATGTTTTAAGAAGCAATAATGTGTGTCTTAATGATTTTTGTATTGCTTTTCGGTTTTAAATATGATACATAGTTTTAAAATAAAAACTTAGGTATGCTTATATGAAATCAATTGTATGAATTGATTTTTTTTTGAAAACTTCTAAATCTCTATCTTATTGAGTTTTTGTCATAGAGATCCTTAATGATGAATCTATTTTTGTTATTTATGAATCTCTTGAAAGTGATTTTTGATGATTTGTCGATTTAAATTTGAATGAATTTAATCCAAATCTTTCACTTGATACTTGAGATTTTTTTTATGAATCAAGATCTTTGTTCTCCTATGATTCTATTTGCTATGTATCTAAGAGAAGTTTTATTGAAATCATAATCTTGATTTTTCAGAATTATAACTTAAAATTTTTTAAAAAAAATCAAGTTCTTTAATCTCCTAAGAATTCTTTTTGTTATTTACTAAAAAGGATATTTGTCTAAGTGAATCATGTCTTTTGGTATTGATGAATTAATCTTTCTTGATCCTTTATATTAATACCTTTCATGACTCCTTTGTATCTATGTGTGTATATCTCTTGTTAAGACTAGAACATTGATATAAAAGAAAATTTTTGTACCATTGTATTCTTTCCTTCTTTTTGACGATGACAAAGGGGGAGAAAGTATTACTAGTTTGCACATTTCAAGGAGAAAAACTTACTATAAAGTAAAATTGTTAGCTTACACTTCTCAAAAGAGAAGAAAGAACTTGCTATTTTGAACATCACCAAGAATTGCTAGCTTGCAATATCAAGAGAAGCAAAAGTACTACCTTGTCTATATCAGGAAGTAAAACTTTCATATCTAAAAAAAGAAGCTAAATTTGAAACTTGCACAACTCAAAATTGTTGCTAGCTTGTATGTTGTAAAACTTACATATCTCAAAAATTTGATAGTTGCACTTCTCCTTTTTGTTGATGACAAAGGGGGAGAAGTTATAATGACGATTATGCATGGAATGATGTATTGAAGTTTTAATTATGCATGATTTTATGATGACATGTTGCTTGGATTCATAATTTATTTTTGAATTTAAATGTTCTATTAATATGACATATTGATAGGGAGAGTTAAGGTTAACTCCGTCATTAATTGTTTATCATCATCAAAAACGGGGAGACCGTTGAATCTCGGATTTTGATGATAAAACCAATTGATAAAGTTATGATCTAATCAGTGTTTTGAGTGACGTAAGACTAGCTTCGATCAAGAGAGGTAAATTAATTAAAGCAAGAAGAACAAGAAGTTGGGTCGGAATTGAACATGTCAGAAGATTGGATGTCAGACCAGCGAAACAGTCGACGTGTTAGCAAAAGGCTTCATGCCATGAGTTCGGACATCCGGCCAAAGGATCATACATTATGCCAAGAAGATCAGAAGTTGTGGGTATCAACATGCTGATTGAGCAATACGCCGAAAGATAGGACAAGGCGTCGAAGGATCGGACGAAGCATCGGAAGAACCAATGACATGCTAGATAATAGATGATTCGTGATTTGTAATAATTTATCTAGATCGTGTTAATTTGGGTCATAATTGAGTTGGCTTCGGGTAACCATTCCAACTCAATTAGGAGCTCATTGAGCCTGAGTTGGGACTGTTTTAGGCCAAGTGGAAGGCTCATTCGATCACCCAAGGTTAGGTAGAACCACCCATGAAATGGAAAAGTCAAGAATACACTTTTCCATGTTGTCAGGCGGTGGTACCGCCAGACTAGGTAGTAGTACCGCCCAGTGTAGGTGGTGGTACCTCCCGTACTGCAAAAACTCATGGATTTGAATTTTGGCTCCAAGTTTTAAAGCCATTTGGAGTCTATAAATACCCCACAAATTTTGCTTGGAATACACATAAAAAGAGAGCAAAAACTTTGTGATTCTAAGGTTGTAAAACTCTTTTAAGTATGGAGTCACTCTTCCAAGAGCTTAGTGATAGTCGTAAAGGAGGTGTGTGAGGGAACACTTGTAAAAGAGGGGTGTAAAGGTTCTCTCCTAAACCTGTGAAAAGGATAAAAAAATGTAAGGGTAATTGATCTTTGCCCATTGGAAAGAAGATCGATAGTGAAAGCCGATGGCCTCGAGTGAAGAGGAATTGGGAGTGGACGTAGGTCATGACGACCGAACCATTATAAATTAGTTTACATTTCTGTTTTGTTATTGTTGAATCTCGTATTTTGATGATGAAACCAATTGATAATTGTTTATGATTTAATCTGCGTTTTGAGTGACATAGGATGCTTCAATCAGGATGAGACAATTAAAGCAGGAAAAATCATGTTGTGCTAGGGGAATACATGTCCGAAGATTGGACGTCGGGCCGGAGGAACGGTCGACGTATCGACAGAAGGCTTCGGGCTGTGGATTCGGACATCGGGCCAAGAAGAACGGATATTGCACCAAGGATATCAGAGTTACTGAGTCAACTGGCCGATTGGGCAATAGGCCGCAAGAGAGGATGATGTGCCGAAGAATCGGACGAAGCGTCAAAGGACCAATGACATGCAAGACAACTTGATTAAATGCTTAGGATTAATTGTCTAGATCAAAATATGTTTTACGTGTGCAGGATTAACTATGATGGCAGTAAGACATGCAGCAGGTGTTGAGCCGGAGTCAAGACCAAGATTACGTTGGGGGTTCGAGAGTTCGTCGGAAGTTCGGACGGTTGTCGGAGGTTCTATGGGAACAATCCGAGAAGTCCAGGAGCTTGCCAAAGAAGCTCATCGGAACTCGCCAAGAGGATCGTCGCAAGTCTAGGAGTTTGTCGAGAGTCCGTCGGAGCATCACCGAGGATTCATTGGATGTTCGTCGGAAGTTCGCCGGAAGCTCACCGGAAGAAATGATTGACGCACCGGAACATGATTTGCAGTATTAATGTCTTTATTATCGTAGTTATCATGAAGATTAAGTTAGGATTGGGAGGTGATCCTAGTAACTTGTTGAATCTCGTATTTTGATGATGAAACCACTTGATATGTGTTTATGTTTTAATCTGCGTTTTGAGTGACGCAGGATGCTTCGATCAGGATAAGACAATTAAAGCAGGAAGAATCATGTTGGGCCGGAGGAACATGTCAGAAGATTGGACGGCGGGCCGGTGGATCGGTCGACGTATCGACAGAAGGCTTCGGGCCGTGGATTCGGGCATCGGGCCAAGAAGAGAGGATATTGTGCCAAGGACATCGGAGTTGCGGAGTCAACTGGCCGATTGGGCAATAGGCCGCAAGAGAGGACGATGCGCCGAAGAATCGGACAAAGC
>LVTN01002290.1:7325-26975 GCA_001649415.1 Musa itinerans
CCAAAAACCACCGAAATCCTGATCTTACTCTGTGTTTTTTAGAGCTCAAAATTGTTGCTTAAGTTGAAAGTTCTTCCCTCTTTTCTTCCAAGTTCTGATCTGTAAGAGAGGAAAGAAAATTCTGTAAGGGTTGTCTCCTAAGCCCGTCAAAAGGAGTGAAACTGTAAAAGGGTGGTTGGCCTTCGCCTATTGAAGGAAGGCCTCTAGTGGACGCCGGTAACCTCATCGGAGGAGGAAGCCGAAAGTGGATGTAGGTCAAGATTGACCGAACCACTCTAAATCTCGGTTTGCATTTACTTTGAGCATCTATCTTTATAGCAAACCTCCTCAATAGCTTACTGCCTTCTGCACTTTTACGAACGTGTTTCAATGTTTAGTGCTTTCCGAATTGGTGTTTAGACGTAAATCGGTTTTATCGTACGAACATCATATTTCAGTTTGCACTTACGTTTTGATTTCCATCATAACTGCAAACTGCCTCTATATCTTTACTTTAATCGCATCTCGCTTAATCACAAGTGATTTACGAATCAGCTTTCTTACCGAGATCGCGTTTATCGTACGAATGCAGTTTTAATCATCGAAAGTTTTCTGCTGTACTAATTCACCCCCCCCTCTTAGTGCTCTTGATCCTAACACAATCACCTTTTACAGCTCTTTCTCCTTTTGTCGGGTTTAGGAGAGAACCCTTACAAGTCTAACACCTCTCGAATAATCTCAAAATTTAGAAAGGGAGGAGAAGAACTCTAGCACTTGTTTACAACACTTGTACATCCCAATAACTCAAGATTATAATCACACTTCAGTGCCTTTTTTTGTTGAAAATGGTGGGGTATTTATAGGCCCCAATGACTTTCAAAAGTGGAGCCAAAAAGTGTCTCATCCCGAATTTCCGGGATATTGGCGGTACCACCGCCATTATTGGGCAGTACTACTGCTTGACATCTGACACTGGGTGGTACTGCCGCCTGACAAAGCTCGGAGACCGAGCTCTAGCGGTACCACCGCTAGCAGCAATAACTGCCAACGGTACCACCGCCTGACAGGGGCGGTGCCATCGCCCATAATTCTGAGGAGACTGAGTCTCCCAAGCGGTGCCATCGCCGGCCAGGAATTCAAGGTCCTGGTTGGGCCTTGAATCCAGCCCAAACCAGCCTAACTTCGGGCCCAATTGGCCCTAATTAAGTTAGTGAGATTACCTCCCAATCCTAACTTAATTTATGCTCTAACTATGATAATTAATACATGATTACTGCACTTCATGTTCTGGTGTGTCAATTGCTCTTCCGGCAAATATCTAACAAACTCTCGGCAATGCTCCGGTGGACTCCCGGCAAGCTCTTGGACTTTACGATGATCTTCTTGGCAAGTTCCGACAAGCTTCTTTGGTAAGCTCCTGGACTTCTCAGTTCGTTCCGGCAGAACTTTCGACGAACGTCCGGACTTCCGACGAACTCTCAAACTTCCAATGAGATCTTGATCTTGACTCCGGCAACACCTGTTTTATGTCTTACTACTAAAGTAGTTAATCCTGCACACTTTTCTTAACATATAGATTAGATCAAACAATTTACAATTGACTTCATCATCAAAATTTGAGATTCAACAGTAATGCTGATATGTGTTGGGGTTCCCTGTTTCCTCTCCGAGAGACGGGAATCACACAGGGTTCATCACCTTCCATCATACATATGGAGTTTAGGAACGACATTGGCACCAACTTCGTCGCGTGTATGAATTCCATTCCAAGAATCACTTGGAAGTCGTCTATGTTGGAAAATCTTAGGGGCGACATCATATGCTCCATCATACATATGGAGTTTAGGAACGACATTGGCACCAACTTCGTCGCGTGTATGAATTCCATTCCAAGAATCACTTGGAAGTCGTCTATGTTGGAAAATCTTAGGGGCGACATCATATGCGCAGCGGAAGAACAAAAAATAAAATCCCATATTCCCAAAGAGATGTTCGTCGTCATGCGAAGATTGGTGGTTAAAAATCCGTGAAACTTAAAACTGCATATAGAGTAGATTGTGTTACCTAGGGAGATCGTATATCCCTGAATCCTTGCAGATCTCTAAGAGAGGGTAAAGGAGGTCAAGCGTCCTCCTCTCTAGCGGTGATCCACACAGCAGGGCTGTGACGATGCTCCTCCTAACTCCAGACCTGCTCTGAGGTGGAGAGGGGGAGGAGAATAGGAGAGGCAAGCAAAGACTCTAGCTTATGAACCACTTAATCCCTCCTATTTATAGAGGTCCCCTATCAAACCCTAATGGATCCTCCCCTATTGGGTATTAGATTTGCATCTAATTACCTAAGCCTCTTAGATTAGTGGATCTCTATTCAATAATATCCTATGGGCTCTTATTGGATCTCATCCATAGGATCCAATAATTCAAGGGCTTATTGGATATCCAATAAGTTAGGGGCTCCAGCGGATATCTCATATCCGAACCTCTACTCATCGCAACGCCTACCATATGTGTGTGACCCTCTAGGCCCAATATCGAGCTGGCCATGAGTCATACCTGTTAGAACACCTTCTAGCTCAGTGAATTATTATCTCCATAATAATTCACTCGACTCATCGACTATGGACTTTCTAGGCCACTACGCCGTAGTCCTCAAACGATACAAGGGAATCTAATCCATTAGACCTGTCTATCCTTAGTTATCATGTACCTATAGTCCCTCATCCATCTAATATCCCAAATACCGTATACCGGGCATAGTGCTATTAGACCCATATAGTTTCTACTCGAGTCTCCCTCTAATCGGATTCTCCCGGAGAACTTTTTCTCTCTCAATCTAAATGACCCTAGCTAGGGATTTGTCTAAGCAAGAACATATGAGATATTCCTCTCATGACACCGAGAGTGGATGATCCTCTATCGATACTCAATAACCCTCGTAAGGTATCGACCATCCAACATTCCGTAAGCAGATCAATTAGTGAACTCATTCCCCATTGAGCACCTATATTGTATCCCTAGTGTCCCCACATGAGCATTTATGAGACTAGTTGCATTCATCATATGAACGAGTATACAACACACTAGTCTGTCCGGTTATCTCGATGTCCCTGTCGGGTAACCTATGACCAGGATTATTTAGGATTTGTGTTTGAAGGTGAATTAGTCTCATTATCGTGATCTCATCATGATCCAATTCCCATTGCATAGATCCAAGGACATCACAATATATACATGCATATATGTAATAGTCAATATAAAGTGATAAAATGCCAAAATATAATAAGCAAAAAGACTACGTGTCAAGTCACACTTGCCATCACTCACGTGATTGGCTTGTAGGGCACATATGACTAGTAATCTCCCACTTGACCTAAAGCCAATCACCTATGTGTCTGATCCCTATCAAACCCTTGTGACGCTCAAAGACAATCTGAGATAATGACTTTGTTAGTGGATTTACAATGTTATCTTCGGATGAAACTCTTTCCACTACTACATCTCCTCGGGTCATGATCTCTCTGATCAGGTGGAACCTCCTTAGAACATGCTTAGATTTTTGATAAGACATGGGTTCCTTCGCTTGAGAAATCACCTCGTTGTTGTCGCTATGTAAGGGATCTACTCCTTGCTGCATAACACGACCCCTAGATCTGTGATGAACTTTTTCATCCAGACTCCCTTCTTTGCTGCCTCTACTGTAGCAATGTACTCCGCCTTTGTAGTCGAGTCAGTAGTAGTATCTCACTTGGAACTCTTCCAGCATATTGCTCCTCCATTCAGGGTATACACAAACCCCGAATTCGACTTGCTATTATAGATATTAGATTAGAAACTCAAGTCCGAGTAGTCTTCAATCTTGAGACTACTACCTCCATATATTAGTAAAAGATCCTTAGTCCTTCTCAAGTACTTAAGGATACACTTTACTGTTTTCTAGTGCTCCAAGCATAGATCCGCTTGATACCCGCTCGTGACACTCAGAGCATGTGCTATATCAAGCTTAGTACATAGCAAGACATACATGATAGACCCTATCGCTGAGGCATAGGGTATCCTATCCATGTTCGCCCTTTCTTCAAGAGTTTTTGGGGACATACTCCTAGAAAGTGATATCCCATGTCTCATCGATATGAGACCTCTCTTGAAATTTTTCATACCAAACCTTTTGACAATGGTGTCTATGTACCTGAACTGGGATAAGCCAAGCATTCTCTTGGATCTATCTCTATAAATCTGAATCCCTAAGATATATGATACTTCTCCTAAGTCCTTCATGGAGAAGTGTCTAGATAACCAAGCCTTTACTATGGATAACATTCGTACATCATTCCCAATGATCAGGATATCATCCACATATAACACCAAGAAGGTGATAGCGCTCTCATTTACCTTCATGTATACACAAGGCTCATCTTCATTCTTAACGAAGCTATAAGATCTGATTACCTTATCAAATCTTATGTTCCAACTTCGAGAAGCTTGCTTTAGTCTATAAATGGATCTAAGCAACCTACACACTTTATTTGGGTAGTCCTTGGACATAAATCCCTCAGGCTGTATCATGTACACCTCCTCCTAGAGGTTACCATTGAGAAATGCAGTTTTCATGTCCATCTGCCAGATCTCATAATTATAGTGTGCTGCAATAACCAATATAATTCAGATAGATTAAAGCATGGCTCTAGGTGAGAAGGTTTTGTCATAGTCAACACCTTACATTTGACGATACCCCTTAGCCACTAGCATTGCTTTATAGGTCTCTACCTTTCCATCTACTCCGATATTTTTTCTTAAAGATCCACTTGCAACTGATGGATACAATACCCTCGGGCGCATCAATTAGGTTCCATCTCAGAATTCATGGCTTCTTGCCACTTTCTGGAGTCTATACTCATAATAGCCTCCTCGTAGGTTTGAGGATCAATATCCTCAACATCTTCTCCCCCAATATATCCTACATATCTCTTAGGAGGATGGGATACTCTGCCGGACCTACGTAAATTTGGAACTTGTGTGTTAGGTACCTAAACAGATTCGGTCTGTAGAGTGGTGCTTGAGCTAGGTTCTCCAATCTCGCTCAACTCTATAATGCTCCCACTATCTCTACTAAGAATGTGTTCTTTCTTAAGGAACACTGCTCTCTTGGCTACAAAGACTTTTTGGTCCTCGAGATGATAGAAATAATACCCATAAGTTTCCTTGGGGTATCTTACGAACTTGCAGAGCTCCATCCTTGATTCTAACTTATCGGGGTTATATCTTTTAACGTGGGCAGGATAGCCCCAAATCTTAACAATCTTAAGATCAGGATTCTTCCCTTTCCATATCTCAGATGGTGTAGACACTATCGACTTAGTTGGAACTCTGTTCAGAAGATAAGCTACGGTCTTTAGGGCATATACCCAGAATGAGATAGGTAGGTCAGCGAAACTCATCATGGACCGTACCATGTCTAACAATGTACGATTCCTCCTTTCAGATACATCATTGAGCTGAGGTGTATAAGGAGGTGTCCATTGGGACAGAATCCCATGGTCCTTGAGGAACTGGTAAACTCTATACTTAAGTACTTACCTCCTTAATCTGATCGAAGAGTCTTGATACTCTTTCTAGTTTGGTTCTCCACTTCATTCTTATACTCTCTAAATTTCTCAAAAGCCTCAAACTTATACTTCATTAAGTACACATGTCCATACCTTGAGAAATCATCAATAAAGGTAATGAAGTAGAAGTAACCACAAATGGCATGAGTTGACATGGGTCCACATACATCACTATGTATGAGTTATAGTAGTTCAGTGGCTCTTTCTCTAGTTCCACTAATGGAGAGTTGGTCAATTTTCCACGAAGGCAAGGCTCGTAAGTTGCATATGACTCATGGTCGAATAGATCTAGAAATCCATCCTTTAGCAACTTTTGAATCATTCCCCCATGGATGTGACCTAGCCTACAATGCCACAGGTATGCACTGTTCACCTCATCTTGTTTCCTCTTAGACACACTTACATTCATGATATGTGGAGTAGAGTCTAGCATAAACAAACCATTATACAATATTCCTCTTACTAATCTCCAAGGCTTTGTTAGAATCTACAACAAATTATAGATGTGATAAGCAATACCGATATCCAATACCAATGCACTATCACAAAAATCTAACAACTGGAGACTAATCATGAATGTACTTGAAGCTTCTCCAAGCTTCTGTTTTGCTCTCTCTACAAGGGACTCTTTGTAGTTCCTCTTCCGGTGCCCATTTTTGGCGCAGTAGAAGCACTGGCCTTTGTCCTTTGCTAGGTCTTTCTTAGTAACATTTGCTTTACCCGGTCTGCCCTTGCCATTGTTAAGGTACTTTTCTGCTTTCCTTTTCTTTCTAGTCTCACTAGTATAAAGAACTAGTTTCTCTTTCTTAATAGTGTTCTCTATCTCTCTCAACATATTAAGGAGCTCAGGGAGAGTCACCTTAAGTTTGTTCATATTAAAATTTGTAGAGAACTAGCTTCTCTTTCTTGATAGTGCTCTCTACTTCCCTCAATATATTGAGGAGCTCAGGGAGAGTCACCTCAAGCTTGTTCATATTAAAATTCATTATGAACTGTGAAAAGGAGTCTAGTAGAGACTGAAGCATAAGATCCAGACACAAGTTATCCTCTAGGTGTTGAATCTCAGATTTTGATGATGAAACCAATTGAGAGTGTTTATAATTTAATGTGTATTTAAGTGACACAAGGCTAACGTCGATCAAAAAAGGTAAATTGATTAAAGCAGGAGGAATCGGACGGTTGGCCGGAACAAACATGTCAAAAGATTGGATGTCGGGACAGAGGAACGGTTGACTTATCGATAGAAGGCTTCAGGCCGTGAATTTAAGTATCGGGCCTAGAAGATCGGACATTGCGCCAAGAAGATTGGATGTTGCGAGAAGACAACATGCCGATTGGGCAATACACTGAAGAAGAGGATGATGCGCCAAAGGATTGAATGAAGCGTCGGAAGAACCAATGGTATGTCGGACAAAATACGATTCACTTGTAATCAATTATGTCTAGATCAAGTTAGTTTAGAGTCTAATTGAGTCGGTTTAGAATGTAATTAGACTAACTCAATTAGGGGCCAACTAGGTCTATGTTTGGCTTGTGTTAGGCCAAGTGGAAGGCCCAAACATTGACCCAACAGGTGAAACCATCATGGCACAGTCTTCGAGATTGTGTCAGGCGGTGGTACTGCCCAGACACAGTCTCCGGATATTGTCAAGCGGTGGTACCGCTAGTACCCCGAAGACCCGAGATGAGACATTTTTAGGCTTGAAGTTTGAATCAATTTGAGGCCTATAAATACCCCTCTCATCCTTAGTTAACAAATATATAACTAAGAGCAAAAAGAAAAGAAAACGCTATTGTAATCTTGTGTGAACTCCTCTAAAAGCTCTAAGTGTTAGTGTAGTTTAAGAGAGGAGTAAGTGGGGGGTGTAAAGGTTGTCTCCTAAACCCATGAAAAGGAGAAGAGGGGTGTAAAAGGGTAGTTTATCTTCGTCCGATAAAAGAAGATCATTAGTGGATACTAGTGGCCTCGAAGGAAGAGGAATCAGTAGAGTGGATGTAGGTCACAACGACCGAACCACTATAAAAATCTGGTTTACATTTCTTTTGAGCAATTTACTGTAACTGTAAACTGCCTTCTTATTGCTTTCACTATGCTCCATTACACTTCCAAGTGAATATCTTTCAAATTGGTTTTCAACGTATGAAAGATTTTCTGAATTGACGTAATTTTATCCGCTGCACTAATTCACCCCCCTCCCCTCTTAGTACCTAACAGTTGGTATCAGAGTCACATTATTTCTCATTTGGTTTAACACCCAAGAGAAATGGCTCTTTTCGGATTTCAAGAGGGTTTTTCTATCGTTCGTCCTCCTATGTTCAATGGGATGGACTACACTTATTAGAAAACTCGAATGAGAGTTTTCTTGCTTTCTATGGATTTAAACTTATGGAATATCATTAAAAACGGATTTCAAAAGTCTTCTACTCCAATGAATGAATGGATTGATTTAGAGAAGAAAACTTTTTCTTTGAATGCTAGAGCTATGAATGCTCTATTTTGTGCGTTGAGCAAATATAAGTTTAATCATATTTTTATTTGTGAAACAACTTTCGATATTCGGCATACACTTGAAATCACACATGAAGGCACTATTTCAAATGGCTTTCGATTTGGAACTATTTCGAATGAAGCCATGTGAAACCATTGTTGACATGTACACCTATTTTACGAATGTTGTCAATGACTTAAAAGCTCTTGGCAAATGTTTTTCGAATCTTGAACTTATTAATAAAGTTTTATGATCTCTTTCTAAAACTTGGGATCCTAAAGTAATGACTATTCAAAAGGTCAAGGATTTGGATACTTTCCATCGCGAAGAACTTATTGGGTATTTAATGACCTATAAAATGAGTTGTATGGCACAAGTTGAATATGAGAACAACCTTCCAAAGAACACGAACGATTTGACACTTAGAACAAATGAAGACCACTCGAGCGAAAGCTCAAGTGATGATGAACTTGAATTTCTCACTATAAAACTTAAAAAGTTCATTAAACAAGAATTAAAGATTAAAAATAAATTTAAAAAGAAGCTGCCAAAGAAGAAGAGAGCACTCAAAGTGACTTGGGATGAAATGAGTGCATCCGAAGAGCAAATCGATGAAGACGAAATGACAAACTTCGCCTTGGTGACTCTCGACAATGAGGTAAAAAACTCAAATGAAAGCCCTTAGTTTATTTTAAAATTACTTGATGCTTTTCATGAGTTATTTTTAATTTAGTTAGTAAAACAAATTATAAAAAAAAATGATAAGATTATGCTTATCTTTCTAGTGATTTTGAAAATGATCATGAAAATTACATGATTTATGATAAAGGAACAAAATGTTAGATCTAATGCTTGTACACCTAATAAGATTAATCTTATGTATATTTTTAAGAAGCAATAATGTGTATCTTAATGATTTCCATATTGCTTTTCGATTTTGATTAAAAATATTTTATGTTTACTGAAATCATACTTGATGATTTAATGATGCATAATGATTTGAAATCCTATGTTTTTAGAATTACATGTTATACTTTTGATCTTATAGCTTTCATGGCATGATTCCTTTGTATTTATGATTTGTATATCTTATGATATGATTGAATCATTGATGTAAAGAAGGAAAATGCATTACAACAACAAACAAAATGATTTTGATTAAAAACACTTTATGAAATCATGTTTGATTTGAAGTAATGATGCATAATGATCATGCTTAATGAGTTTATCGTTCGAAATTATGCATGATGATTCTTGTGATTGATAGATTATCGATCTTTGTCGTAATGAAAGTTCTTTTTTTATTTTAAATGTTGATGCTTGTTTTTATTTGGCATAAAAATTTGGGCATGCTTATATGAAATCAATCATATGAATTGAAACACTAAAAAGAGGAAAGCCTTCTCTTTGAAAAATTTCTCTACTTTATCGATTTTTTTAAGAATCTCTTGAAAATGATTTTGATTTGATGATTTGAATTTGAATGAGTTTTATCATTTGATATTCTATGTTTCTTTTTGCTATTTATAAAAGAAGAGATCTATTGAAATAAATCATGTCTTGAGGCATTCATGATTTGATATTAATATCTTTCATGTCATGATTTTCATTTGACACCTTTGAATTTTTGTGATGACTTGAACATTTATACCATTATGTTTTCCCCTTCTTCCTTTATTTTTACAATGACAAAGGGGAGAAAAGAAATCATTAGCATTTCAAGAGATCGATAAATATCTTCATTTCATTTTGAATCTTTTGAAAGCAACTTTGTTGATTTGACAAATTGAATGAGTTGAAAATAATGATGAATATTTTAAAAATAAATATTTGTATCATGTTTGATGATGTTACATTTTGAAATTATGCATGAAGTGATGATGGTTTAAAAATATTTATTCAAATGCATGAAATACTCATGATATTATGTTGATGCATATAAATGAGAAGTTATGATCATGCATGGTGGATGTAATGTGATTTGACATTTTAATGCCATCATGATTTGAAATATTTATGATTTAAAATAATGCATGTAATACTATAATTTTTTGATAAAATGATGTATCATGAATGCTTGAGTATCATGTATGATATGATGATTGATTTATTTTTGGTATCATGCATGAAGTAAGAATGAAATGAAAGGTCTTAAAATTGTGCATGTTTTAATTTGAAACTATAATGATGCACAACTATATTGAAAAAAGATTGCTAGTTAAACTTTGTCATGATTTGAAAATTGATGTAAAGGGAAAATAATTACAACATTATATTGTTATTCCCCTCTTTTTGCCAATGACAAAGGGGGAGAAAGAATTGCTAGTGTGCACTTTTCAAAAGAGAAGAAAGAAGTTGCTTCTTAAACATATAAAATTTGCTAGTTTGCATGATGTAAAACTTGCTAAAATTTCTAGCAAACTTGCATACTTCAAAAAGGGAAGCAAAGATTGTAAACTTGCACATCGCAAAGAGAACTCATGACCAAGCTTGCTAGCTTGCTCATTCAAAAGAGAAGCAAGAAGTGCTATCTTGCAAAACTTAAAAGAAGCAATATTTGCTAAGTTACACATTTCAAGAAGATGCAAAAATGATGCTATCTTGTACAATTCAAAAACTTGCTAGTTTGAACATCATATGCTAACTTGCACATCTAGCAAAGTTTACAATCTTGCAAAACTCAAAATTATTGCTAGCTTGCATGTAAAATGATGTAAAATTTTGCTAGCTTATGCTTTGCCAATGAAGCAAAAATTACACTTCTCAAAAAAGAAAGAAAATTATTTGCTTGCATGATGATAAAACTTGAGATTATATTGCAATGATTTGAAACTTGATAGTTGCACTTTTCCTTTTTGTTGATGACAAAGGGGGAGAAGTTATGATGGCAATCATACATGAAATGATGTATTGAAAATTTGATTGTACATGATTTTATGATGCATGCAATGATGTGATAAAATTGGTTATTTCAATACTCATGTTACATGCAATGTTGAAATACTATGATTTCAAAGTTTCTATCAATATAGCATATTAACAGATGGAGTTTGTTTAAACTCCATCATCAATTGGTTGTCATCATCAAAAAGGGGGAGATTATTGAATCTCAAATTTTGATGATGAAACCAATTGAGAATGTTTATGATTTAATGTGCTAACGTCGATCAGAAAAGACAAATTGATTAAAGCAAGAGGAATCGGATGTTGGGCTGGAGCAAACATGTCAGAAGATTGGACGTCGGGCCAAAGGAACGGTCGACATATCGGCAGAAGGCTTCAGGCCATGAATTCAAGTATCGGGCCAAGAAGATCGGACATTGCGCCTATAACACCCCACTTAGTCCCACATCGGAAGTGGGCAATGACTATGATTAGCTTATATGGGCCTGATGAGTGTATTACATTAACTCCCGTTTAAGCATCTTTGGTCTTTGGTTGAAGGACCAAAATAGAGTTATTGATAATTTAACATCCCTAACTCCTTTCTAATAAAATCAAATTGTTCTTCATTTAAAGTTTTTGCAAAGATATCGACCAATTGATGTTTCGTATCAATGAATTCTAAGATTATATTGTTAGAATCAAGAGCGGCACTAGGGGGGGTGAATTAGTGCAACGGAAAATATCATTGGTTTTGAATATTTTTCGTTCATTGAAAGCAATCTCAGAAAATGACTTAAAGATGTGTTTGCTCGTAAAGTAGTGAAAGAAGCAATTGCAAAGTACGTAAATGACGATAACGGAAATGTAAACCTGAATTTAGAGTGGTTCGATTGTTGTGACCTACATCCACTTCGGATTCCTCCTCCGTCAAGGTCACTGGCGTCCACTAATGGCCTTCCTTTAATAGGCGAAGACCAGCCACCTTTTACAACTCTTTTTCCTTTTACCGGGTTTAGGAGATAACCCTTATAAGCCTCACTCCTCTTTCTTGGATGGTTACAAAGTTAAGAGAGGGAGGGGAGGACTCTTTGTACTTTTACAACTCTTAATACCTCAAGAACTCAAGATTATGTCAATACTTTCATACCCTTTCATGCAAAAAAGGGTGGGGTATTTATAGGCCCCAATGGCTTCAGAATTAGAGCCAAAAAGTGTCACATCCCTGGATTTTGGGGTACTAGCGGTACCATCACCATTATTGGGTGATACCATCACTTGATAGAGCTCGGAGACAGAGCTCTAGTGGTACCACCGCTTGACAGGGGTGGCACCACCACCTGATAGCATTAACTATCAATGGTACCATCGCCTGACAAGGGTGGTATCACCTCCCAAAACACTTGGGAGACCGAGTCTCAAGTGGTGCCACCGTCAGCCGTGATTTTAAATGTTGAATGAGCTGTTCAATTCGACCTAATTCAGCCCTATTAAGGGCCTAGTTGGCCCCTAACTGAGTTAGAAGGATTACCTCCCGATCCTAACTCAACTAATGCTCTAACTATGATTAAGGCAAGCAATTAGTCCGGTATATCGATTTTTCTTTTGGCGATCTTCTGGCAAACTTCTCGGCAAGTCTTCCAGCGTGCTTTCAGCGAACTCTCGATGAACTCTCAACGATCTTCTAACGAACTCTCAGCGATCTTTTGACGAGCTTTCGGCCAACTCATGACGAACTTCCGATGCACTCTTGGTGATCTTCAAACGAGCTCTCGGTGAGCTCTCGACACACTTCCGGTACATCGTCCGAATCTTCGACTCAGGCCCATCATCTATTTTATTCCTTACTACTATCGTAGTTAATCCCACACACTTATCTAAACACATAGATTGAGTCAAATAATTCACCAATTGATTTCATCATCAAAATCTGAGATTCAACATATATTATGATTATTAACATGATCTTGTATAAAGTGATGCCTAATGTCAATATATTTAGTTCTAGAGTGTTGAATATGATTTTTCGTTAAACATATTGTACTTGTGTTATCACATTTTATGGGAATATTCTTAAGATAAATTCTATAATCTTCTAATGTATTTTTCATCCATACGACTTGTGCACAATATGCACTAACCGCTATGTATTCGGCTTCGATCGTAGATATTGCAACCGAGTTTTGTTTCTTGGAAGACCAAGAGACAAGTGCATGACCTAAGAATTGACATGTTCCGGATGTGCTTTTTCTATCTAATCTACATCTAGCAAAATCAGCATCAGCATAAGCAATTAATTCAAAGTTTTTAAATTTTGGATACCATAATCCTAGATTAGTGGTTCCTTTAAGATATCTAAGAATTTTTTTAATTGCTTTAAGATGAGATAGCTTAGGATTAGATTGAAACCTAGCACAAAGTCCTATGCTAAACATGATATCCGGTCTTGTTGCGGTGAGGTATAATAAACTACCTATCATACCTCTAAAAGCTTTTTGATTAAAGCTTTCTCCACTTTCATCAATGTTTAACTTAGTGGAGGTACTCATAGGAGTATCAATAACCTTTGAACTATCCATATTAAATCATTTTACCAAGTCTGATGCATATTTTGTTTGACTAAGAAAAGTACCATTACTAAGTTGTTTGATTTGTAAGCCTAAAAAGAAGGTTAGTTCCTCCATTAAACTCATTTCAAACTCTTGGCTTATACTCTTGGTAAATGATTCACATAAAGATTCATTTGTAGAACCAAAAATAATATCATTAACATAAACTTGAACAACAAAAAAATTATTTTTAAATTTTTTAATAAATAATATAGTATCAACCTTGCCTTTAGAGAAATTATTTTGGATAAGAAATGAGCTAAGTCTCTCGTACTAAGCCTTTGGGGTTTGTTTCAATCCACAGAGAGCTTTAGTCAATTTAAACATATGATTAGAAAAATTATCATTCTCAAATCTGGAAGGTTGTTCAATATAAACTTCTTCGGAAATAAAGTCATTAAGAAAAGCACTTTTAACATCCATTTAAAATAACATAAAATTATTACTACTAGCATAGGCAAGGAGTATCCTTATGGCTTCTAATCGTGCCACAAGAGTGAAGGTTTCTTTATAATCGTTACCTTCTTCTTGGTTGAAACCCTTGGCCACTAATCTAGTATTGTTTCTAACCACGATACCAAATTCATCTTGCTTGTTTTTAAAGACCCATTTAGTACTAATAATTAAATGGTCATTTGGCCTCGGAACAAGCTTCAACACTTTATATCTCTCAAATTGATTCAACTCTTCTTGCATTGCGATAACCCATGAATCATCTTTCAAGCCTCATCAATACATTTAGGTTCAATTTGAGAAAGAAAAGTGGCATTGGCATAAAAAATTTTAAGAGAAAAACGAGTTTAAACCCCTTCTGATATGTCTCATACAATTAGCTCCTTAGGATGAGCATCTATGTACTTCCATTCCTTAGGTAAGGATGTTTCAGAAGAAGATGCATCCAAGTTGCTAGTTGAGGGAGAATGTTCATTTAAATTCAAAGCATCAAAATTAAGATCATCATCAAACTCATTTTTCTTAAATTCGAAAACTTCATTAAAGACAATATGAAAAAATTATTCTATAACTAAAGTTTTTTTGTTAAAAATACGAAAGGCTTTAGAAATAGAAGAATAGCCATGCAAAATCCCTTGATCGGATTTGTATCAAACTTTCCTAAGGCATCTTTTTCATTCAAGATAAAATATTTACAACCGAAAACTTTAAAATATGAAATGTTGGGTTTTTTGTTGTTCCACAATTCATAAGGAGTTTTGGAAAGTAATGGTCTTATTAGAACCCTATTCATGACATAGCATGTTGTATTAACGGCTCCGACTTAAAAATATTTAGGTAGGCTATGTTCGTTCAACATAGTTCTTGCCATTTCTTGTAAGTTTCTATTTTTTCTTTCTACTACTCCATTTTGTTGTGAATTTCTCAGAGTAGAGAAATTATGGTTGTATCCATTAGATTCACAAAAATTTTGGAAATCATGGTTTTGAAATTCGCCACCGTGATTACTATGAATTGATGAAATCATAGATCCTTTTTTATTTTGAACAAGTTTACAAAACTTTGAAAAATACTTAAAGCAATCACTTTTGTATGCCAAAAAGTATATCCAAGTGTATATACTATAATCGTCCACAATTACAAAGACGTATTTGCTACCTCCTAGGCTTGACATATCAATTTGTCCAAACAAATCCATATGGATCAATTACAATGTTCTTGAGGTGCTTATTTTATTTTTTGGTTTGAAACTACCTTTATTTTGTTTTCCTAGTTGACATGCATCACACACATTATCTTTAACAAACTTAATATGAGGAATACCTCTTACAAGTTCTTTAGAAGAGATTTAAGATATTACTTTCAGGCTAGCATGACCTAATCTTCTATGCCAAAGCCAAGCATCGTCATTCAAAACCGAAAAACATATTTCATTACAAAGATCATCAATGTCGATAGTGTATACATTATTTTATTTTAGGGCAATCATAGATGTATTTTTATGTGATTTTTCAATAATACAAGTATTGGATTCAAATCTAATGATGTATCCTTTAACACACAATTGACTAATACTCAAAAGATTATGCTTTAAGCCATCAACCAACAATACATCTTCAATCAAAAAGTTGGATTTATTACCTATGGTTCCTTTGCCAATGATATTACCCTTGTTCTTTTCTCCGAAGGTGACATACCCTTTGTTTAGGCTAGTGAGCTTAGAGAATTGAGATAGATCTCCGGTCATATGCCTTGAGCATCCACTATCAAGGTACTATCTCTTGCTCCTAGCTTGTGATGGTAAACATTTCTACAAAAAAGGATGATTTTTAGGTACCCATTTGACCTTGGGTTCCTAAAAAATTGATCGATTTAACTTATCATTTTGCATGAAATTCTTTACGGTTCCTTTAGGAACCTAAATCAATTTGTGTAGACTATAGCGGTAAAAACTACGTCGGTTCTAAAATTTTCTGTACGATAAAAACCGAACTCAGAAGATAACTTGAAATCTCATTTGTATATGAAGTGAGAGCAATAGGCAAGTAAAGATTTAGTTTGCAGTTAAAGTAAATTGCTCAAAAGAAATGCAAACCAGATTTTTATAGTGGTTCGGTCGTCATGACCTACATCCACTCCGCTGATTCCTCTTCTTTGAGGCCACCGGCATCCACTAACGGTCTTCATTCAATAGGCGAAGACCAACCACCTCTTTACAACTCTATTCTTCTTTTGCAGGCTTAGGAGAGAACTTTTCACCCCCACTTACTCCTCTCTCAAATTATACTAACACTTAAAAGGAGAGGAGTTCACACAAGATTACAGCAGTGTTTTCTTCCTTTTTTCACTCTTAATTCTTGTGTATGTTAACCAAGGATGAGAGGGGTATTTATAGGCCTTAAATTGATTCAAACTTAGAGCCCAAAAATGTCTCATCCTAGGTTTCTCGGGTACGGGCGGTACCACCGCTAACGCTAGTTTGACACTAACATTGACACTAGGCGGTACCACTGCCTAGTCTCGTGGTACCACCGCCTAACACCTGACACTAGGTGGTACCACTACCCAAACTGGCAGTACCACCGCCTGACATAGTCTTGGAGATTGTGCCACGATGGTTTCACGTTTGGTTACTGTTTGGGCCTTCCACTTGGCCCAACATAGCCCAAACATGGGCCCAACTGACCCCTAATTGAGTTGGCCTAATTCTAACCCAATTATGTGCTAACTACAAATTTTAAGATATTTTCTAAGCTAAACAAGTATGTAAGTCTAGGTTTCTTCTGACGAGCTTCCAGCGAACTTCCAACGATCTCTCGGCAATGTTCCAATGGACTCCCGGCAAGCTCCTAGATTTCACGACAATCTTCTTGGCAAGTTTCGACAAGCTTCTTTGGCAAGCTCCTAGACTTTTTGGTCGATTCCGACAGAACTTCCAACGAACGTCCAGACTTCCGACGAACTCTCAAACTCCCAACGAGCTCTCGAACTCCCAACGAAATCTCATTCTCATCTTCGGGACTTCATTTTGCTTTATGCCTTGCTATCATAGTTAATCCTGCACACTTAAAACCCACTTCGATCTAGACAATTATTACTAAGCTAATCAAAGTTGTATGGCATGTCATTGGTCTATCGACGCTTCGTCCGATTCTTCGGCACATCTTCCTCTCTTGTGGTCTATTGCCCAATCAACTAGTTGACCTCTGCAATTCTGATTTCGTTGGCATAATTTTTGCTTTTCTTTGCCCAATGTCCGAATCCATGGCCCAAAGCCTTCTATCGATACGTTGACCAATCCTCCGGCTCGATGTCCAATCTTCTGACATGTTCCACTCCGGCCCAACATGATTCTTTCTACTTTAATTGTCTCTCCCTAATCGAAGCTTCCTACATCACTTAAAATGTAGATCAAATCATAACATTCTTAATTGGTTTCATCATCAAAATATGAGATTCAACAATCTCTCCCTTTTTGATGATGATAACCAATTGATGACGGAGTTTAAACAAACTCCCCCTATCAATATGCCATATTGATAGAACTCTTGGATTCAAAAATCCAAACAACATGTTATCATAAAACTTATGCATAACATCATACTTCTCCCCCTTTGTCATCAACAAAAAAGAGAAGTGCAACTATCAAGTTTTTGGACATACAAGTTCAAATCATTGCATAATAAACATAATATCCAGTTTTATCATTATTATAATTTGTAAGCTAGCAAATTTAGCAAGTGTTACATCATATTAGAACATGCAGGCTAGTAGATTTTATATCATTTCAAAGCATGCAAGCTAGCAAGTTTTTTAAAACAAATGCAAGATAGCATTCTTGTTGAAGTGTGCAAGTTAGCGATTTTTTTCTTCCTTTTGCAATGTGCAAGTTGCAAGTTTTGCTTCTTGAGATAGGCAAGATAGTGTTTTTGCTTCTCTTGAGATTACAAGATAGCATTTCTTGCTTTTAAGATGAGCAAACTAAAAATTTTTGCCTCTCTTTGTGATATGTACATTTGCAATTTTTGCTTCTCTTTAGATGTGCAAGCAAGCAAGTTTTTCTATCTTTGAAATATGCAAGCCAACAAATTTATCTCCCCCTTTGTCATTATCAAAAAGAAAAGAAGAATATAATTTTGTATTTCTTTTTCCCTTTACAATAATTTTCAAAGCATGACAAAGATAAATAATCATTCTAGAGTATCATTTCAAAAAATGATAATTGTTGACTTTCACATCATTTCATAAAAAAAATTATAGTATTGCATGCATCATTCCAAATCATAAATATTTCAAATCATGGTGGTATCAAAACATCAAATTACATCATACCATGCATGATCATAACTTCTCATTTGTATGCATCAAAATAATATCATGAGTATTTCATGCATTCATATCATCACATGAAGAATATTAACAAGAACTTGGTGATGTGATATACTTTATGAATGCAAGAAATTTTACATAATAAAATTCAAGTCATAAACCTTAAAAGATGTCAAGTAGCATATCATGGTTTATTAGAATAAGTCTTCTTTTTAGTGAATAGCAAAAAGAATAGTAGGAGAACAAGATCTCAATTCATACATATCAATAGATATGATTTACTTTGACAAATCTCATTTTTAGTAAATAACAAAAAGAAACATGGGAGTTCAAAAACAAGATCTTGATTCATAGAAAAATTTCAAGTATCAATATCGAGAATTCAAGATCATGAAATAGATAAAGATATTCCTATAGCAAAACGATGTCATGAGAGAACACATAAACGATCTCGATTCATGTATAATATCTCTCAATTCATTATAAATCATAAAAATTATAATTCCAAAAAATCATGATTTGTTTGGGTAGTAAATAGCAAAAAGAAACATCGAGGATAAAAGATCTCGATTCATATAGGGTTAAATCTTAAGTTATAAATCTTGAAAAATCAAGATAAAGCTCATTCAAATTCAAATCATCAAATCAAAATCATTTTCAAGAGATTCACAAAAGTATAATATACATGGATTCATTAATCTTTTATTGAAAAATCAATAAGATAGAGATGAAAAATATATTCCTTTTTTTTGTGTTTCATTTGAAGTTGTTTGTTTCATACAAGCATGCCTTTGTCTTTTTATGCCAAATAAAGACATGTATCAACATTTAGGATCGACAAGTAAATTTCATCATAAAAACTATCAAGACAAAAAAATCACAAAAATCATCATGTATAACTCCAAAATCTCATTCATAGAATAAAGTCATCAATCATGGTATCAAAACATTTAATATTTTCATTATATCATTATGCATTATTAAATCATCAAGCATGATTTCATTAAACATGAAGCATTTTTAATTATAATTGGAAATCATCAATTTAGATACATTATTTTTTCTTAAAAACATACATAGGATTAATCTTACTAGGTGTATATGCATTAGATAAACATTTTGCTGTATTTTCATAAAGCATGCAATTGCCATTATCATTTTGAAAATTACTAGCATGATAAGCATGATTCCAATTTTTTTACATTTTCATTACATTATTAAACATGCAATTTTCAAGAAAAATATTTTTTCTAAACTAAATTAAAAATAATTCATGAAAAGCATCATGTAATTTTGAAATAAATTA
>LVTN01002290.1:29942-39976 GCA_001649415.1 Musa itinerans
TAATTTACATTCATCAAATAAATCATGAAAAGCACTTAGTAGTTCATCAAAAGATAAATTTGCATCCAATGAACTGCTTACCTCATCTCCGATAGCCATTAGTGTATAGTGAGCAACTTGCTCGGTGTTGGTTGGCTCCTCTTCTTCGGGTGCACTTGAATCGTCCCAATTTTCTTTTAGAGCCCTTCTTCTTCTTTGCTTGGGGACATTCGCTTTTGAAATGTCTTAGCTTCTTGCATTTGTAGCATATAACTTGTTCTTTCTTGGGTTCAAATTTATTTTTAGTATCATTTTTAAATTTATTCTTTTTTATGAATTTTTTAAACTTTCTTGTCAAGAGTGCCAAGTCATCATCATAGTCCTCATCACTTGAATTTTCTTTCAAGTGGTCTTCATGAGTTCTTAGTGTCATATCCTTCCTATTCTTTGGAAGGTTGTTCTCAAGCTCTTCATGAGTGTTGCAAGTCATCTCATAGGTCATTAGCGACCTGATTAGTTATTCGAGAGGAAAGTTATTTAAATTCTTGGCCTCTTGAATGACCATTACTTTAGGGTTCCAACACTTTGGAAGGGATCTTAAGATTTTATTAACAAGTTCAAAGTTCAAAAAATATTTGCCAAGAGCTTTTAAACTATTGATGACATCCGTAAAATGGGTGTACATATTGACAATAGTTTCACTTGGCTTATTCTGAAACAATTCATAAGTGTGAACTAAAAGGTTTATCTTTAACTCCTTTACTCTATTAGTGCCTTCGTGAGTGATTTCGAGTGTGTGCCAAATATCAAAGGCTATTTCATAAATAGACACTCGATTGAACTTGTTTTTATCTAAAGCGCAAAATAAAGCAATCATAGCCTTGGTATTTAAAGCGAAAGTCTTCTTCTCCAACTCATTCCAATCGCTCATTGGAAGAGAAGACTTTTAAAAGTCATTTTCTATAAGGCTCCATAACTCAAAATCTATTGAAACTAGAAAGATCCTCATTCTAGTCTTCCAATATATGTAATCCGCCCCATTGAAAATAGGAGGACGTGTAATTGAATGACCCTCTTGATTGCCGGTAAATGCCATCTCTCTTGGGTTTCAAACCAAATAAGAGTGACCTCGCTCTGATACCAATTGTTAGTGTTGAATATCAGATTTTGATGATAAAATCAATTAATAAGTGTTTATAATTTGATCTGCATTTTAAGTGATGCAAGAAGCTATGATCAGGATGAGACAATTAAAGTAGGAAAAATCATATTGGGCTGGTGGAACATGTCAGAAGATTGGACGTCGAGCCGGAGGATCAGTTGACATATCAACAGAAGGCTTCGGGCCATGGATTCGGGCATCGGGCCAAGAAGAGTGGATATTGCGCCAAGGATATCGAAGTTGCAGAGGTCAACTGGCCGATTGGGCAATAGGCCGTAAGAGAGGATAATGCGTCAAAGAATCGGATGAATCGTCGATGGACCAATGACATGCCGGACAACATGATTTATGCTTAGTAATAATTGTTTAGATCAAAGTGTATTTTTTAAATATGCAGGATTAACTGCAATAGCAAGGCATAAAGCAAAATGAAGTCCCGGAGTTAAGAACGTAATTTCGTTGGGAGTTTGAGAGTTCGTCGGAAGTTCGGACATTCATCGAAAGTTCTGTCGGAATAGACCGACAAGTCCCAGAGCTTGCCAAAGAAGCTCGTTGGAACTCACCAAGAATATCATCGTGAAGTCTAGGAGCTTGTCGAGAGTCCGCTGGAACATTGCCGAGAGATCATCGGAAGTTCGCCGGAAGATCACCGGAAGCTCGTCGGAAGAAACCTAGACTTATGGACTTGTTTAGCTTAAGTATGCCTTATAATTCATAGTTAACACATAATTAGGATTGGAATTGGGCCAACCCAATTAGGAGCTAGTTGGGCCCATGTAAGGATTGTGTTAGGCCTAATGAAAGGCCCAAACAGTGACCCAAGAAGTGGCACTATCGTGGCATAGTCTCCGAGACTGTGTCAAGCGATGGTACCGTCAGTCTGGGTGGTGGTACCGCCCCAGATGGTGGTACCACTAGTCTGGGTGGTGGTACCACCTAGTGGTAGGGTCCCAGGTGATGGTACCGTCAGACTGGGCGGTGGTACTGCCTAGTGTAGTGTCAATGTCAGACTAACTAACGGTGGTACTGCCCGTACCCAGGAAACCCGGGATGAGATATTTTTAGGCTCCAAGTTTGAATCAACTTGAGGCCTATAAATACCCCTCTCATCCCTGGTTAACTAACACAAGTACAGAGAATTTAAAAAATAAAAAATACTATAGTAATCTCTTATGAGAATCCTCCTTTTCTAGTCTAAGTGTTAGAATAGTTTGAGAGAGGAGTGAGTGCTTGTAAAGGTTGACTCCTAAACCTGTGATAAGGAGAAGATGGGTGTAAGGAGGTTGATCTTTGCCTATTAAAGGAAGATTGATAGTTGATGCCGATGGCCTCGACGGAACAGGAATCGACAAAGTGGATGCAGTTCACAACGACTGAATCACTCTAAAATCTAGTTTGCTTTTCGTCTTAAGTAATTTACTTTACTGCAAACCACTTTACTTGCTTTACATCCACTACTCTCTTCCATACGCTTTCAAAGTTATTACCTTTATGAAATGGTTTTTCATCGAAAACATATTGAATCGTAATGAAGTTTTGAATCGACGTAATTTTTACCGCTGCACTAATTCACCCCCCCCTTCTTAGTGCCACTCTTGATCCTAACAATTTGTATCAGAGCCTCATTTTCTCATTTGGTTTAACACCCAATGAGAAATGACTCTTTTTAGCTTTCAAAAGAATCACTCTCTCATTCGTCCTCCCTTGTTCAACGGGATAGACTACACATATTGGAAAGCTCGAATAAGAGTTTTCTTGCTTTCTTTAGATTTGAATTTATGGAATATTAGCGAAAGCGATTTTCAAAGGAATTCTCTTCCAATGAACCATTGGAATGATTTGGAGAAGAAGACTTTTTCTTTAAATGCTAGAGCTATGAATGCTCTATTTTGCGCCTTAGACAAAACTGAGTTTAATCGGGTTTCTACTTGCGAAACGGCTTTCAATATATGGCATACTCTTGAAATCACACATGAAGGCACGAATAGAGTTAAAGAGTCTAAAGTAAATCTTTTAATGCATAATTTTGAACTATTTCGAATGAAGTCGAGCGAAACCATTGTTGACATGTACACCCGTTTTATGGATGTCGTCAATAATTTAAAAGCTCTTGGCAAATGTTTTTCGAATCTTGAACTTGTGAATAAAGTTTTACGCTTACTTTCTAAAACTTGGGATTCAAAAGTAATGGTAATACACGAATCAAAAGATTTGAACCATTTTTCGATTGAATAACTAATTGGGTCTTTAATGACCTATGAAATGAGTTTTATGACAAATATTGAACAAAATGAACTTGAGAACCACTTTCCAAAGAACAGGAAGGATTTGGGACTTAGAACAATTGAAGACTATTCGAGCATAAGCTCAAGTGATAGTGTGAACTCCTCATGAAATTTAAAAAGTTCATGAAACAACAATCAAAAAATAAAAATAAACTTAAAAAGAATACAAATTGGGACGAAACGAGTGCATTCGAAGACAAGAAGAAAATCAACAAAGGCGAGGTGGCAAACTATGCCTTAACGGCTTTTAACGATGAGGTAATCGAAACCCCCTTAATTTATTTTAAAATTACATGATGCTTTTCATGATGTATTTTTTTAGTTTAAAAAAATTATTTTTCTTGAAAATTAGTTGTTTAATAATGTAATGAAAATGCAAAAAATTAGAATCATGCTAGTAATTTTTAAAATAATCATGAAAAATTACATATGATAAAGGAACAAAATGTTAGATTTAAATCATGCTAGATGTTTTAATGATGTGATAAAGTGATAATGTGTATCTTGATGATCTTCGTATTTGATTGAAAATACTTTTGAAATCATGCTTAATGAGTTTATCTTTAGAAATGATGCATGATGATTTTTGTGATTTAGGCCTTATTGATCTTTGATGTAATAAATCTTATACTTTCGGTTCTAAACATTGATGCATGTATTTATTTGGCATAAATGAAATAAATCACATAAATTGAAACAACTAAAAAGAGGAAAGGTTTCTAATTGAAAGATTTCTTTTTCCCAACTTTATCGAGTTTTCCAAAAAGGAGATTAATGAATCTATTTGTATCACTTTTGTGAATCTCTTAAAAATGATTTTGATTTGACAATTTGAATTTGAATGAGTTTTATTCAAATCATGATCTTGATTTCTTCAAATTACTTGAGATTTTTTTAATCAAGATATCTTCTTTGTACTCCTACGATTTTACTTGATATTTTACTAAAGAGGAGATTTTCTATATGAATCATAAGATTTCTTATGCATGAATTAAAATCTTTTTCTCCTACGTTTCCTTTTGGGATTTACGAAAGAGAATATCTTTTTTTAAATTCATGACTTAAAATTTCATTTGAATATCTTTTGATCTCCTAAGATTTCTCTTTGAATATTTAAAGAGGAGATATACTATATAAATCATATCTTTTGGTATTTACATGATCTTCTCTCCCATGATATGATTTATTTTTGTATTCATCACCCAATTAATTTTTCTTGATGAGATAAAATGGATGTGATGAAATGAAATTATGCATGAAATACAAATGAGAAGTTATGATCATGCATGATAGGATGTAATGTAATTTAGATACCATCATGATTTGAAATACTATGATTTGTTGCTAATATTGATGTAATTATGAATGATGATTTGAAATCATGCATGTAATGATGATTTTATATTTTGAAAATATACATGATGATTTGGTATTATGCATGCAATACTTCAACTTATGTTAATGATGAAATATTCATGATAAAAAATTATTTTGACATTCACAACTTGATATTTCATCTTTGTTATTTACCCTTGTCATGATTTTAAGATTGTAGTAAAGGAAAATGAATTGTACTATTGTATTGTTATTCCCTTCTATTTGACAATGACATAGGGGGAGCAAATTTTGCTAGCTTGTATACTTCAACAGGAAGCAAAAAGCTTGCTCATCTAAAAAAGATGCAAAAATTTTACCAACTTTCATATGTGTAAAATTTGCTAGCTCACAAATTAGAAGGAGAAAAACTTGCTTGCTTGCTTGAACATCTAAAGAGAAGCAAAAATTTGCTAGATTGCAACTTGCATATAGAAAGAAGTGCTACCTTGCCTATCTCAAAAAGCAAAATATGCTAACTTGCACATCTAGCAAAATTTACAAACTTACATATTTCAAGAAGCAAGAGTTGCTTTTTTGAACATCTTAAAATTTGCTAGCTTGCATACTTGCTATCTTGCATTCTTTTTTAAAAACTTGTTAAACTTTATACTTCAAAGAGAAGTAACACTTGCCAAATTGCTAGTTTCCATGTTGTAAAATAATGTAAATTTTTGTTAGCTTATGTTTTGCAAAGGAAGCAAAAATTCACACTTCTCAAAAGAGAAGAAAATGCTATCTTGAACATCATCGAATATTGCTAACTTGCCTATCTTAAAAAGCAAAAATGCAAACTTGCACATCTTCAAAATTAATGATGATTTGATGATTATACATGTTGTAAGGAGATAAACAAATATGCTAGCTGTATGTTGTAAAACTTGCATATCATAAAAATTGCTAGCTTGTTATCTAAAGAGAAGTGAAAAGTTGCTATCTCAAGAAAAGCAAACATGCTAAACTTGCATATCTTTAATTATTGCTAGCTTGCATAATGATAAAACTGGAAATTATGTTTATTATGCAATGACTTGTACTTGTATGTCTAAAAACTTGATAGTTGCAATTCTCCTTTTTGTTGATGACAAAGGGGGAGAAGTATGATGTTATGCATAATTTTATGATAACATGTTGCTTGGATTTTTGAATCCAAGAGATCTATCAATATGACATATTGATAGGAGGAGTTTGTTTAAACTCTAGGAGTTTGGTTAACTCCGTCATCAATTGGTTGTAATCATCAAAAAGGGGGAGATTGTTGAATCTCGAATTTTGATGATGAAACCAATTGATAAGTGTTTATAATTTGATCTGTGTTTTGAGTGATGTAGGAAGCTTCGATCAAGATGAGATAATTAAAGCAGGAAGAATCATGTTGGGTCGGTGGAACATGTCAAAAGATTAGACGTCGAGCTAGAGGATCGGTCGACATATCGACAGAAGGCTTCGGTCCATGGATTCGGGCATTGAGCCAAGAAGAGCAGATATTGCACCAAGGATATCAGAGTTGCAGAGGTTAACTAGCCAATTGGGCAATAGACCGCAAGAAATGATGATGCGTCGAAGAATCAGACGAAGCATCGATGGAGCAATGACATGTCGGACAACATGATTCATGCTTAGTAATAATTGTCTAGATCGAAGTGTGTTTTTTACATGTGCAGGATTAACTACGATGGCAAGGTATAAAGCAAAATGAAGTCCTAGAGTCAAGAACGCGATGGCGATGGTACCGCCTAACATAGGTGGTGGTACCGCCCGTACCCAGGAAACCCGGGATGAGATGTTTTTAGGCTCCAAGTTTGAATCAACTTGAGGCCTATAAATACCCCTCTCATCCTTGGTTAACTAACACAAGTATAGAGAATTTAAAAAGGGAAAAATGCAATAGTAATCTTTTGTGAGAATCCTCCTCTTATAGTCTAAGTGTTAGAATAGTTTGAGAGAGGAGTGAGTGCTTGTAAAGGTTGACTCCTAAACCTATGAAAAAGAGAAGAGGGGTGTAAGAAGGAGGTTGATCTTTGCTTATTAAAGGAAGATCGATAGTGGATGCCGATGGCCTCGACGGAAGAGGAATTAGCGAAGTGGATGTAGGTCACGACGACCAAACTACTCTAAAATCTGGTTTGCATTTCGTCTTGAGCAATTTACTTTATTACAAACCACTTTACTTGCTTTAAATCCACTACTCTCTTCCATATGCTTTCAAAGTTATTACCTTTATGAAATAATTTTTCATCGGAAATGGATTTAATCGCAATGAAGTTTTGAATCGACGTAATTTTTATCACTGCACTAATTCCCCCCCCCCCTCCCCCCCCCTCTTAGTGTTGCTCTTGATCGTAATAGTTAGGATCAAGAGCGACACTAAGAGGGGGGGGGGGTGAACTAGTGCAGCGGAAAAATCATTGGTTTTGAATATTTTTCGTTCATTGAAAGCAATCTCAAAAAATGACTCAAAGATGTGTTTTCTCGTAAAGTAGTGAAAGCCACGTACGAAGAAAGTGAAGCAATTACAAAGTAAGTAAATGATGATAATGGAAATGCAAACTAGAATTTAGAGTGGTTCGGTCATTATGACCTACATCAAAAATGACTCAAAGATGTGTTTTCTCGTAAAGTAGTGAAAGCCACGTACGAAGAAAGTGAAGCAATTACAAAGTAAGTAAATGATGATAATGGAAATGCAAACTAGAATTTAGAGTGGTTCGGTCATTATGACCTACATCCACTTTGGATTCCTCTTTCGTCGAGGTCACTGGCATTCGCTAATGGTCTTCCTTCAATAGGCAAAGACCAACCACCTTTTACCGCTCTTTCTCCTTTTACCGGGTTTAGGAGATAACCCTTACAAGCCTCACTCATCTTTCTTGGATGGTTACAAACAAAGAGAGGGAGGGAAGGATTCTTCTCACTTTTACAATACTTTAATACCCCAAGAACTCAAGATTATGTTCACACTTTCTTGTCCTTTCATGCAGAAAAGGGTGGGGTATTTATAGGCCCCGATGGCTTTTGAATTGGAGCTAAAAAGTGTTACATCCCCGGATTTCGGGCTACTAACAGTACCATCACCATTATTAGGCAGTACTATCACCTACAGACTGACACTGGGCAGTACCACCGCTTAGTCTAGGTGGTACGACTGCCTGACAGAGCTCGGAGACCGAGCTCTGGCTGTATCACTGCTTAATAAGGGCAGTACCATCGCTTGATAGCATTAACTATCGATGATACCATCATGCAGTCTGGGCAATACCACCACCTAGAGCACTTGGGAGACTGAGTCCCAAGTGGTGCCATCGTTGGCCGTGATTTCAGGTGCTGAATGGGCTATTCAATCATGTCCCAATTCAACCCTGTTAAGGGCCCAGTTAGCCCCTAACTGAGTTAATGGGATCACCTTCCAATCCTATCTCAATTTATAGTCTAACTACAATAATTAAGACATTTAACAAAGTATTCTAGTTCTGGTACATCAATTATTCTTCTGGCGAGCTTCCGACGATCTTTTGGCGAACTTCTGACGATCTCTCGGTAATGTTCCGGCGGGCTTTCGATGAGCTCCTGGACATCATGATGATCTTCTTGGCGAGTTCTAATGAGCTTCTTTAGCAAGCTCTTGGACTTCTCGGTTGGTTCCGATAGAACTTCTAATGAACCTCCGGACTTCCGACGAACTCTTGAACTCCCAACGAAATCTCGATCTTGACTCCAGCACAACACTTACTTTATATCTTATCGCTATCGTAGTTAATCCTGCACACTTTTCTCAATATATAGATTAGATCAAACAATTTACCAATTGATTTCATCATCAAAATTCAAGATTCGACAAATGTGACACCCAGAGTGCCATCCATTTGTGTAAGAACCCAACTTTTCATTGCAAGTCAAAAGCATATAGATATCATATACTATTGGATATGAAATGTATTTGAAGAGAAGCAATTGCATCTTCAGAAAATTCACATAGATGATAACGGGACAGACATGTTCACAAAAATCTTACCAAAAGAAAGGTAGGAGATGTTAGGATCAAGAGCGGCACTAAGAGGGGGGGGGGGGGAATTAGTGCAGCGAAAAATTCTTAGCTTTCATAAAATATTTCGTACATTCGAAGGAAATCGATACGGAAAGATAACAACTTAAAACGTAAGAGAGCATAAGCATAGTGAAAGCAAGATGAGGAGAAGAAGCACTTTGCTATGAAATGACTTGCAGTTAAAGTAAATTGCTCAAAACAAAATGCAAACTAGATTTAGAGTGGTTCGGTCAATGTGACCTACATCCACTATCGGATTCCTCCTTTGTCGAGGTTACCGGCGTCCACTATAGGCCTTCCTTCAATAGGTGAAGACTAATCACCTTTTACAGCTCTTTCTTCTTTTGTCAAGTTTAGGAGAGAACCCTTACAAGTCTCACACCTCTCTTGAATGATCTCAATATTTAGAAAGGGAGGAGGAGAACTCTAACACTTATTTACAACACTTGTACACCCGAATAACTCAAGATTATAATCACACTTCAGTGCCTTTTCATGCTGAAAAGGGTGGGGTATTTATAGGCCCCAATGGCTTTCAAAAGTGGAGCAAAAAAATGTCTCATCCCAGATTTTCGAGATATTGGCGGTACCACCGCCATTACTGGGTGGTACTACCACTCAGTTTGGGTGGTACCATCGCCTGACAGAGCTCGAAGACCGAGCTCTAGCGGTACCACCACCTGACAGGGGTGGTACCACTGCTAGCAACAATAACTACCGGCGGTACCACCGCCTAAAAGGGGCAGTGCCACTGCCCAGAATTCCTGGGAGACCGAGTCTCCCAAGCGGTGCCACCGCCGGCCAGGAATTCAGAGTCTTGGTTGGGCCTTGAATCTGGCCCAAACCAACCCAACTTCGGGCCCAATTGGTCCCTAATTAATTTAGTGAGATTACCTACCAATCCTCACTTAATTTACGCTATAACTATGATAATTAAGACATGATTACTGCACTTTATGTTTCAGTGCGTCAATTGCTCTTCTGGCGAGCTTCCAGCGAACATCCGACGAACTCTCGGCAATGCTCTGGCGGACTCCCGGCAAGCTCCTAGACTTTACGATGATCTTCTTGGTAAGTTCCGACAAGCTTCTTTGGCAAGCTCCTAGACTTCTCGGTTGGTTTCGGTAGAACTTCCGACGAAAGTCCGGACTTCCAACAAACTCTCGAACTTCCAATGTGATCTCGATCT
>LVTN01002291.1:0-39934 GCA_001649415.1 Musa itinerans
GGAGTAGTTACAGAATGAAGCAAGGTAGCCTAAGACTGAAACCAAGCAGATAAAGAATTGAACTCAGGAGTTATAGTACTAAGATCAGAATCGAACTAAGGAGCCTAAGAGTGGAGCTGGCCAGTATAGGAATTGACCTAGCAACTAGAAGACTGAAACCACTACTCGACAGCCTTAAAGCAGTGCGTCACAGCCTCCACCCCCTAACAACCCGACGACCCGAGTTACCGACTGAACCAAGGGAGTCATAGAACGGAGCTAGGTAGAAACAGGCTTCACTCACTGCTAACGGGACTGGTGCTAGGTATGCTCGGACTGAGGACTAGGGTACTGAGAATGGAGCTACTACTGTCGAGACTGAAACAAGTGCTACTGCTGCTCGGTATTGGACTGATGCTGGTGAACTTACTAGAAGAGCTTCTTCTCCGCATCTAGCTACTAAGATAAGAATTGAACTCGGTTGAACCAGGCATCTAGTCAAGAACTATAGCTACTAAGGTAAAGAATGCAACTCGGGAGTCAAAGGATGGAGCTACTATGGGTTAGTTTCAATAAGTAGGCGTATGGGGTCGAGGCCCTTCTAGCCAGTTAAGCTGCAGAGTCAAGTACTGGCGAGGAAGCGGGAAGGAAAGAAAGGGTAGTTTCAAGGGTAGTTTAGAGTTGGAAGGAAAGAAAGGGTAGTTTTGGAATTCCGCAGCCAGTAAGTACTTGGTTCAATAAGTCTATGGGCTTGGTTCAATAAGTCTTAGGCTTTCAGCACCTTTTTCATCAGTAGTAGTCTAAGAAATTCAGTATGTCTCTTGTTATCTTTATCATATAAGATAGAATTGAAGTGGGAATCTCTTCTACTTAGAAACTTGACTTGCTCCCTATGATGCGGACTCCTCCAAAGCTCACTGCTTCAACTTACTTAAATACGAAATCGAGGGGCCAGAAATTATAAGTACTGGTCTTGCTTTCTAACCATGGTACCTATCTTTCTACCAATTTGATAACCATTAACCTATCTTTCTACCAATTTGATAACCATTAGATATAGATACCCTTGGCCCAGTTCGTTTTCTACTTTCCGGGTAGCTATAAACCATCGGATAACGCCCCTGATTCCGTTTCTTCCCCAACACCAGTATTTGCTCCTGTGTTTGTCACCTGTCCCCTTAAGTAATTGAGTTTCCTTATCCTTTCTCTTAAGTAATTGAGTTTCCTTATCCTTTTATCTTACTATCTTTCTAATAGAATTTCAGTGGTTCTTTTCCTGTTCATAAGTTTTGAAAGGGAGTTGCTAGGGTTAGCTCGGTTGCTCCTTCCTTCCTTTAAGAACTGAGTTTTCTACAATCATATAAGCAAAATAAAGGACATAGGCAGAGGAGAGGCTCACACTCGACCGACACATAGCAACCAATAAACACGTTATAATGAAGGTATTATGAAGTCCTAATTAATAGCTAAAGTTCCGGCTTTCGCCAACACCTTACTTTCACCCGAGATACCCTAGAGAGTTGCTAAGTGAGGGAATGTAGAAAGTCACTTCACCATAAAGAATAGGGTAAAAAATGCATTCTTTCTATTCTTTTTTCGTTTTATGGGAAATCCATCATTGAATACCCACATTGGGGCCTATCAATTCATTTCTGACTAGAAGATTTAGGGTTGCCCTTCTAGTAAGTTGCAGACCAGACCACCTTCTCCGTGCCAGTGAAATAGAATATGTGAGTTTTTAAGCAAGGGGGAATAAGAAGCCTTTGCGGTCAGGTCCTTCAAGAGTTTCGGGTGTTGCGCAAGACAAGAGAGTTGTCTACGAGTTACTGTAGCTCGGACAGTTCCGGTTGTTAACTTCTATTATGTATTATGGTTGTTGACTCGAATGAAGCCTTCAGAAGCGGCCAGCCCTAGAACTTGGTTTTTCTCAGTGTGTGCTCTCCCATGTAAACAAATAAATAGTTCATCGCCTATGTCTTCAAATGCAATTCCTCAATTTACTTAGTGAAATCCCTAGTTGAAAGCTTAATAGTAAGGCTCGGAGTCATTGGCTGGTAACGTTTACCGGCTATCCGAACAAAACTCTGTCCTTCCCGCGCGCAACTCTAAATCTGGTCTTCAACTCGCCAATAAACCTATCAAGTTGGAATTGCCCTACATCTCGCTCAGCCAAAGATTGTGAATGATTCTGTTTCTTACCTTGGATCAGCAATATAGTAAGTTGGCTGTGGATCTGCCAGCTTGTATATGGATCCGTGGAATCTGTCCTTGTTGGTTACTCTCTAATTGAATTATTACTTGAACTAAAGACTAGATGCTTAGGTTTCTTAGTAGCTATAGTCTTGCCTTTCAGAAGAGAGTGAAAGTATTGAAATTACTATAAGTCCAGTTTCCTTACTTATAACGGGGGAAGAGCCAGAGCCAGTGCTTTACCTAGACCTCGCAACAAAGCCAGTACTTGACTCTGAACCTACCTATCTTCTCAAGTCACTTAGGATATCCCTTCCCCGAGTTGGTTGAAGCAAAGTGCTCTGCCGGAAACAAAACTATCATTATGACTTGCTGAATCCATAGTTAACATCCACTCTGTATAGGAATGCGCTAGCAATTATGTACTACGGCCCAATTCTATGTCTTCCACTAGATGCGAATGAAACAAACCTTAACCTTACTTTAGATCTGTAGTTTGAGAACTTCTTTCTTTCCCTAGTTCTATATCCGTTAAGGAAGTAACCAACCCTGTACAAGAAGTAACCAACTCTGTAAGAGAATTCAATGTAAACTCGCCCACCTGGTGCTCTAAACTCTTAAGTCAGAAGTTCAATCAAAGGTGACTGCTGGCTCTGGCGACTTAATATAAGGGCAGATTATTAATCTGGTCAAGTTATGGCTCCCGAGCATATAGAAAGTAGGCAATAAGCTATCCCTCACTCTGGCAACAATGAATTTAGGGCAGCTTCCTTTCGCACAGCTTATTCTCTTTCAACTACAAACTGGTGATTCTATTTCTTATTCTTACTGAGGTAAGGGCGGAGTCAATTGAAGGAAGTAAACAAGCCCCACTACCCAGACAAACAAGTCATTCAAACTGCCTACCCTCCCCATAGTCAAATACAGAATGAAACTCAGATATTAGAATCTCGCTCCTATTACCAATATGCCGATATGATATGAATAGCTTCCTCTATTACCAATCTTCTCTTCCGGGTTAAGTCAACTCTATTCTAATTAGAAAGAAGTCACTCACTACGAGTAATCCAAGTTTTCTTTACTGCTTACTTTAGAACTACACTTTCATTTCCTTACTCAACTCATTTCCTTACTACCCGGCTTGCAACAAATCCTACACTCCCCGGCTTGCAACAAATCCTGCTCGGAAAGTCAGCTAGGTATCCCTCGTACGACACTCGGTATTCCACTCGACCTTAAACTTAATGCTCTGCTTCAACTTATTATGCTAGTCTCTTTGAACTTTGAAATGAAGTCTTATAATAATCACAGATAGAATTTAGTAGGAAGTTGCATCAACCCCGGGCTATATAAGTGGTTTTCTACCTTTAAGTATTCCGTTTTCTACTTTCACACCGGTTATTATAAGTTCTGGCGCCAACACACCTTACTTTTGAACGGGTATCTTACTTTCTAACTGGCACTGCGGATTCTCTTGAAACTTAGTCGGGGTATTTCTATCTTACTGGCAGTACTTAGCGCTTACTCAACAAATACTGGATTTTCTCTTGACTTGAGAGCACAGAAGCAAAAAAGAATGAAACAACTCCAGCTATAGTTCAGTTCGCCTAGCCCTTAAGTAAATGGTGTAATCTACTCTACTAAGAAGAAAAAGACGCTAAAGGATCCCCGCAGGAGCAGGATGAGGCCCAGTAGAAAGTCTATACTTAATGGCATAAGAACTTATAAGCGGTTTTTCTAGTTTTTTAATTGTTATTACTGCTGATGTCTTCGCATACTATACCTTATTAATCATAAATTGAATCACTGTTAACATAAATAAGCAATTGACATACCTCTAAGCCTACTGCTCCTTGGGTTTATTCTATCTTTTCTTGCTTCTTTCTACGCTTTATTTCCTTAAGTGAATTAACTGCCTTATTCCATTCACTTTATTAACTTAAATGAATTCTCCTGTTCACATATATTAATGATTCCATTCACAATAGATGCCTACCCGGTCCACCAGCACCTTACTACTGGTCTGTGACTCCTGTGCTTATTTCTTTATTTGCTTATTCCGTGCTTGGTGCTGTCCTTCTTTTATTCCCTGTGCTTATTTCTTTATTTGCTTATTCCGTGCTTGATGCTGTCCTTCTTTTATTCCCGGGTTTCTATTCTCATAGTAGTGGCAGTTGACTTAGAAAGGGATCTTTCCCCATTAATTGATTTCTTAAAACTCAAACATAGGTATCGGATCGGCAGTCCAAGAATCAAAGTAAGTAGTTCGAGCCTTGTTAGGGGTTAGTGAAATTCTCACTTATGAGTAAAATCCCTAGTTGTCGACTTGGGTGCTAGGAAAGGGCAGCTTTAAACTAAAGATGGGCTCGTACTCGGGTAATAAGGATTTGGCGAGGAAAGTAAAGTACAAATTTCATGGAATGGAACTGGCAAATCACAGAATCTAATTTCAGATTTCAAATGTATGTACAATACAAGAAGACTAAACTCCCTTTACTTAATATAAGGTTAAGTCTCTTTCCCTACCTGAGTTACTGAGCAAGAGGCGAGGTAAAGTACTGGCAAGGAAGCGAGGTGAACTTCAGTAGATAAAGCAGTTCCAGTGGAATCCCGAGTTTCATATCCCTTGTGTAATCCGTGTTTGGTGTTTGCTACTAAAGAATCTAAGGTTCAGTTCTCTCCCTATTGGTAGCGAGGGTTGGGCCGCTAGTCAATTAAATGAAACAAAGTAGTCAAAGGCCAAGCTACTAAGTAAGACGTTGTACGGCAGGGCAGCCATGAAATAACAAGTTCCTAACCAGTTATTATGTACTCATGTGTTTCACTGCTACTAACACCGGTGAACAAAGGATCTTAGGCTTTCTACCGATGAACAAATGTAAGGGTGAAGGAGAAGGATCTTATTAGCTGGATTCGCCCACTTATTATATTCTTATTAAAGAGAAGAAAGTGGAATCTTATTGATATTGATTTAGTACAAATACCCGATTGCAGCTTACCTCGCCCGAGATACCCGCTTGCAACTTACTATAAGGCACTCCGGTACACTGGACATAGAATGAAACCACCTTCCTAGTTACAATGGACAAAGAATGAAACTACTCACAAGGGATTCAACCCCTGTGGATGCAACTAAAATAGCACTCGACCCGAACTATACTTTCAACTACTTCTTAACCAGCAAAGAAGGATTACGCCTCTGTTCTATCAGCTGACTTTCCGGACTTAACTGGCACTGCTGATTCTGAAGGAATATGACCCGTATCCATGCCCAACACCCTTCTAACTCGCATTAGCCAATTAGCAAAAACCAGTAATTGAACTTGCACGTCTGGCCAATTCCTCTGTTTCTGTTTCTTTACTTGGAGTGGAATTATGTTACTTACTTGTTTACTTACTATGGTAGGCTTTACTTACTATGGTAGGCTTTACTTACTATGGTAGGCTTTACTTACTATGATAGTAGGCTTGTGTCATTATTTGACTAGGGGGTGTAGTTGTGGAATTATGTTACTAAGGTAGGGTAGTGTACTTACTTGTGAAATTCACCTGCGTATATGTTTCATTCTTCACTAGGCTTAAGTCAGTTGCAATGAAAGCTGCCACTACTCGGTTAAGCCTTTAACTCCAGGGAAAGCTTCAAGTAAGGGCAGAGGCCTCTATAGTCAGTTGGGGAGTAGAATCAGTTATCTTAATAAGATAAGAATGAATTTAGTATGTTTTCCGCTACTGTGTAAGTATAGCATCAAGGTCACTAAAATCTCCATTTCTTTTCTGTTAACTATAGTGATTCCGAACTTAAGTAATTGGTTAAGTAACTTCTATTCCCGCTTCTTCACACCAACAACAAGAACTGTGCTACTACTACCAGGGTTCAATCTGCTCATGGCAAATGACCTATTAAGCCTCCTGAAATGCCCCTATAGTGCTTTTTAGTGGAAATGTCCCTCTAGTGCTTTTTAGTCATGAAAGATAGACCTGAGATGAGAGCTGATAAATCACCCTTATTTTTGCAAGCTTAGTTCTTGGCGCTCTCCATCTAGTGTGCAAGCCTTATTTGCCCTTTACTTATGATTCAATACGAGTTCCTGTTCTCAAGTAAGGTTTTGGTGGTGCAGTAGAATCAAGATAAGGGAAGACCTGTAGAGTAGAATCAAGATAAGGGAAGACCGGGCATAAAAGAAAGGTGAACTCTGGACTCATAAGTATATGAACAAGTCCTGTATGTGAGTCCAACCCCAAGCATTTCAGTTCTTTTATAAGAGATAGGATGAAAGACCTTACGAGCGAGGTATCTTCACCAGGAAAGCAACAACCACTATAAGGGTAGAGCGAGGAGACAAGCCCTCTTTCTCTAAGTTTCAGCAAAGAATTCCACTATCAACTCACAGACTGACCTATGATCCAGGGTAAGAAACAGTAGTGAAAGTAAAATCAATTACATCTAATAATCATAATATAGACTAGTTATAGAGGCCTCTGGCAACAACTAACTTAATTCTTATCCAACACCCCCGCACAGCAAGTCATAAATACATCTAGAGTATGTCTGCCCGGAGTCTGCCCTTCACCTTTCTACTTAATCAACTATCCTGGGTGTTACCTACTTCCTTATAAGATTTCACTCAAACATAAGATTCCACTTGCCCAGCAGAGCCTGCAGGGTAGGCCAGGGAAACAATAAGGCTTAACCGAGCCAATACCAATAAGGAATTCCATAATGAAACTCACTATAGGGCAGTACAGAATTTCACTAAGTTTCAACAAGGGATATGCAAAGGGTTCGGATGCCAGTACTTATAATTCCAGTTGCCTTCTCTTTCTTCCCTGGCTCTTTGAACTCTTGATGGCGAACATAGGACTTGCCCTTTAAGCTTGACTCTCCTCTCTCGCAGAAACAACTCACTCTTCTCCTGGTCAATGAACTATTTAATCACTTATTTAGGTTTCTGGTAAATCTCCTTACAAAAAAGCATCTACTGATTTGAAATCATTCTATTTTTTGTATCTCAATTAGTGTCTAACTTATTCCTCGACCTTCAGCTTAATGCTCTGGGCCAAGCTACTACTGAAGATGGGATAACTGATTCCACTCTATTCATTGCAAGGTAAGAAAGATCTTCACTTCAGCTAAAGATGGAAAGTCGTTTCGTTAAAGTTATTGTTTGGTTTAGTTTGAAAAGCCAGCTGTAGTTTTGGAAGAAACTGTATTTCCGTTACTGCCGCTATTAATGAGGAATCGTTACGCCCAGTCCAATTAATACATTATGCAGTTCCCGAACTGTAGTAGTTACATGGCGTATAGGAAGGTTTTACTTAATTGTCTAGTAAAACAGTCAAGTCTCTAGTTAATTGTCTAGTAAAGCAGTCAAGTCTCTAGTTCTAGTAGAAAGTCCAGGTCAAGTTCCAGGCTCAACAACAAGACTAAGTGCATCTGTTCCATTTCAATTACTTGGTTCCTCTGCTCTAAAAAGAGATAGATTCCTTTGACCAGCCAAGACGACTGTTACTTATTTCTTTCCTAGGATTGGTAACAAGGTGCTGCTAAGCCTAAAGTCAGCCTTTCACTACCGGTAGCTACCTCTGTCAACAAATGGATCGGATACTTCACCACCCCATCGGGCTACTCTTTATGTATATGTTGAATTCCAATTGCCCCTACTTAATAATGCGCCCTAAGATACCCTTGAATACAAGAAACTGACTATATAGGCCTCTGGCAACAAAAGTTCTAGTAGAAATGCCCCAACAAAACTTTCCACAAATCATTCCACTAGCAACTCTAAACTACTGGGTTTGGGGTGCTCCAATTCTAAATAAACTAAGAAACAAAGAGATCTTTCTCCCCATAACTCTTAACTATCTTATTTCTAGTGAAGACAGGTGACAAACAAAGGACTCGGTTATAACTGGAAAAACTGGACTTAGTGGCCCTTGACCCTACTTCTTTTATGGCAAATTACCTATGTTGCCTACTGACTGACTTCTATAGTGCTTTTAAGTCATGAAATAGAGCCCTCCTTCTCTTGCTTTGATACAGAAGCATTTGATACAGAACTCTCAGAATGCCTATGTAAAGGTTAGGTCAGCTAACGGGTCTGGTCTGAACTTCAAGGGATTCGGACTGCCGCCCAATTACTTAAGGGTACAGGACTTGGTAATTGCACCAACACCCGAAACCAGACTTGAAACAGCTGATTCATGTTCCCCAGCTTCTGCCCACTAATTGATTCTTTCAACTTCCATTCTACTTTCATTTCTATTTGTTTGGAACTCATTAAACTAACGTACTTATTCGAAACTCGAAACTCCCACTAGCACTTGTTTCTAGCACCCTTCTTTGTTTTCCTTACTTCTCTGACTTAAAAAGAATGGATATCCGCAGCCGAGAGTGACTAGTCCGGAGCAGAGGCAGAAGAGAGGGAGAGTAAAGGCTTTGATTCGAGATCTGCTTCACCAGTGTCTCTTAGAAACCTATGACCAATCTGACACATCTAATAGGAAGCTTAGGCCTTGTTGCTAAGGATAATGAACATAGTTTCTTGCCTTACTGAGGGGATGGTTTCAAATGAACTCTAACATCACTTCTTATGTTTTATGGTCGTAACTAAACAGATTGCCCTCACTCCCTCAGCAAAGAGGTTATCTAACTAACTAACAGGGGATTCCAAAAGAGAACAAGACTGAAACTTATGCTCTTTTCACTCACCCCTCGTAGTAGTTGTTACTTGGCGGATCAGATACAGATGAACTTCCTGGTATGCTCTCCGACTTAATATAAGGGCAGATTTCTCTGGTGAGGAAAGAATTCTCCAGTGCTCTTCTCTCCCAGTGCTCTTCTCTCATAGTATCGAGGGAACAATATGTCGAAATGGGACACTAGGGTAATTACCCAATTCTTTAGTGCAATACCGGTAAACTTGATTCTTAGCAGAAGGTCTTCCCTAGCAGTAGATCTGGAAACAGCCAATCTCTCTACTCTAGCTACAACTACAAATACAGATGATCTTGTTCCTGTAGTTTGATACCCGCCCCTGCGGAGTAGCTCGTCTGATTCTTCCCCGGCCTGGCCTCTATCATACCTAGCGAATTACAATAAGGGCCTATCCCTATTCTTCTATGGACTACAAGAAAAAAGTCAACTATTGAGTTATATGACTTAGCAGCCCTGCCGCTAACCCTGCTGGCAACAGTGAACTTACAGCTATGACTGATTTCTTTGACCGGCATATTTGTCATCGGTCAGTGTCGGTGGTATCCACGTATCCAGTTTCAAGTTCTTAAAGCAATGGTTTCAAATCCAGCTCGATAAGCAAAGGTCTGCCCAGGCGGATTATCTTGTTCTATTACTCAATATTAAATGCAGACGAGATAAGCTACTTTCTGAAATTCCTAAAATAGATACAAAAGAAAGACACTCTAAGCCCCTACTAGGCACCTGTTGATTAGTTTAAGTGTCCCCTGCTGAGTAGCGATCAAGTCTTTTATTTTAGTCCAACCCCAAGCATGAAAGGCGGGTAAGAGAGGATAGGTCGAAAAGGGAAGCTGTTATCTTTCTTATCTTCAACTCACACTCGCCCAGCATCTTTTCTCTTTACCCTAAAACAGAGGAATTAGCCAAGTATTCTATAATTGGGGAACCAACCATATTTTTCGTAGTTGCTTGTTCGGTACTCCTGTCTAAGGGAAGTATCAAGGAACAGGGGCAAAGAGGTCATCTGCAAGCGCTAAGGGAGTAGTTGACTCGGAACAATAAACTAGTCCAGTTTCCGGGGCTACAAATACATTAGTTGAGCTTTTCGGGGGGTGTTGGATATAGATATAGGTAGAAATATGGATATATATATAGAGATGTAGGTCAGATTAATTACTTAGATGCATGCGATGTGCATTCAATTCCATGATGACTTTTTATCAGTTCAATTACGGGGTTTCCAGCCCCAACAAAACAAGTAGTGGTCAAAAAGTGCTGTTTTCGTAGTCGTCGGCGCCTCTCCTTGCTAAGGTTAGCTTGTTTCCTCTCTTTGCCTTTTCCTAACTAGTAGTTGGGAGTTAGTATTTATTAACGAGTCCTGTGTGAACCTTCCTTCGGGCGTCAGTCCGGGAAAGCTATCAGGCCGGGCCCCTTATATACAAGTCAGTCGTTTTCATTCTCAGTCTTATACCTAATGGACTAGATAGTACCAGCTTTCTCTAGGATAATGGACTAGATAGTACCTGTGTATGTCCGGTCTTCACTTCAGTTCGGGACGGGCTTAACTCTAGACTAGACAGAGACCCTTCTTCCTCTCGGCCGGAGCCTTCTTTAGTACTCTCCTTCCTAAGAATCTCCTTCCTAGCTGAGGGGTGAATTTCCATCGGAATATCTTTCATACTTTTGGGATCTACTTTCATCAGAATATGGATCATAGCTTCGGACTGCATTTTCTATGACAAATCTTCCTCTTTTTCCCATCCCTCCTTGAGTACGACTGCTTCACGGGTAGGACTTATTTCTTCAATTGCTGCTTTTACAGTCCCCCCATGAATCTTCAGGGTTACCTTCTTCTCCACTACAGTAGAGTTACTTCCATCTAGTAGTTACTTGCCCGAACTTATAAGTACTGGACTTAAGTTCGGGGTTGCTTGTCTCTTTTCATTCTAGTTTCATTCTTCTACATAATTGAATGGAATTTCAGCAGTTTCAAGATCTTACTTAGTTTACAGAGCAAGAGAGGCCGGAGTTAGCAGAGATGCAATAGTATCTCCACAGCAAACAAGCTACTACTGAAGAATGGAATGTGATAGCTTTACAGGGTTGGCAAGTAAGTATCAGTTCGCGCAACATTAATAGCAGCTTGGCGGTTGGTTACCTATTGTATGGATATCATGCCTAGCTCCTGCCTCGGATTCAGTTGATGACTCCTCTGATTCTGTTTCTCACCCCTGGGATGCCGGTTATTATAAGTTCTGGCTCATCACTCTAAAACACTGTAAGAGTACTCGGTGGGTTACCCAATTCTTGGATACAGAGCTCATTCTTCTCAAGTCCTATATTATTGTATTGCACCGGAGTAAAGAATGATTGACCTCGCCTCTTGTTCCCGACTTATGTTATGGCTTGGCTTCCCAATCTGTATTTGATGAAGATTCTCTCGAAGACTAGGATGAAACTCTCCTGGAACTCAATCTTGAAGAACCACTTGCTGTTGACAAGCACACTGCAGATTCAAGAGTAGCAAATACGGATGATTTCATATGGACTTGTTATTAATACCGGTGAACAAAGGACTTGCTCTTAAGTAGTAGATCACGAATAATCAGTTGTAGTAAGAGTAGGAATAGGAACAAGATCATAAGCTTGATAAGAAGAGAGTCCAGTACTTATAATTTCTTTCTTGTCTAGTAGTAGCTTGGTCGGTACAAGAAGTGACTGTTAATAAGTGCTAGAGGTATGTCTTACTTCATTAGAAAGTCACGTAAAGGGGTTCCCTACCTATATGAGTCCTTAAGAATCGTCTGCTCCATCCTAGGAGCCTTGTTGCAGTAGATTCATCAAAGGCTGGTAATGCCTGGAAAATGTCTTAGCACAGAAGTCAGTATCTGGATCTGGAACTTTCCTTTCCTAACTCGCTAACCTAACCTAAACTCGCTAAGCTGGGCACCCCGAACTCAATAACCTAACTATTTGCCCTTGCTTACTAGAAATCTACTTTTTTTCAAGAATATCGACACCCTTTTCTCTTATGGCTTCTTTCTTTCAACTCGACTGAATGAAGTACACCGAACAAGCAAACAGGAATGAATTCAATCTCTTTCGCGGTCAGGTCCACTTTTTGAACTTAGTCTTCTTGTGCCGAATCAAACAACCAGGAAAAGATTCTCTCGCATAAGTTGGTCTAGAGGATCTTCAAGCAGTAATATAAGGAATGGAATATCTCTCGCCCTCACCCGCCTATGACTTAGGAATTTCTCTCTCGCAAACTGTAATTTCCTCTCTCGCAGACAACACTGGCACAGCTTCTAAGTAGGATGAAACTGTCACTGGCAATTCTTAGGCTTACTTGCGCTACTCACTTGATACTTACGCATGAGAAAAGAGATGAGATGAGGCTTCTTAATATTATGAAAGTAGAACTTCGTATTCAAACATCAATTCTTAAAAGAAATTCCAAGAAATGAGATTCTAGTCGCCAACACCGCTCTGTGTAGTGGGCTTAGTTTCAACCAGTTCTTACCGCTCTGCGTTACGTGGACATTCTCTTCTACTTCTTTAACTCTCCTGGATTGCTTAGACATAAGCTATACCCGAACGACACTTTGAGAATCGATTGCCGCCTTATTGAACTTTAACTAGACTTCACCTCGCGGAAGAGGGAATTTCTTATGAGAGCTAACAGTCAAATCCACCTTTTATTGAATCCATCCAACGCTATTAATTGAATCTCTCTCATGTCCATTCATCTAATTATAGTTCTTATTGAATTCAAGATCATTGCCAACTTGATCCGTTAGCTTATCGTCACTGTAAGTAAAAGACACTCCACTTGAGGACGACCCGGCAACTGATCCTGCCTGCTTCATCATTCCCTGGTAGACAAACTGATTCCACCCCCGATATAAGCCTTAGCGCCCCAACTCACGCTGTTAGCTATGAATGATATTTCTCTTTGAATTGAACTGAGATGTGCCATTTCATTGAAATTATGGAATTTAGGAGCACTTAGATTAGAGGAAGAAAGGAGAGTTCCGTTCAAGCATTGTCTGCATCTGCAATAGAGGGTTATTGTTGCACTTACTTAATCTAGAAAGGGTTAACTATAGAATCAATGGAACTGATTGTCTCCCAACAAGCAATGGAATGAAGCAAGGGTTCAGATGCCTACATTGGTGATGAAAAGCATTGGTGATGAAAAGGCTCTCGCAAGGGAAGGGCTACTACTTCTAAGGAATTCCCTTGAATCTCGAAACAAGCAAATACTCCTAGCTGAAGGATCCCTTTAAATAATCTGGAAATAAGCAAGAACAAGTCACGATTGCGCCTATCTTCTATTCAACAGGAAAGGGTGCCCACTTATTTGTATAGGGCCTTCCTTATAGTCTAGCATGAGGATGCCGCCTAGCTGAGTTCAACAAGTTTAGTGCCCCAACTAGCTGAGTTCAACAAGTAAGGAGTAAGCAGTCAAGTAATAGGTGGTTTATTACTGAATTACATAATAGGTGAGATAACATACATGTAAATATAAGCAAGGGCGAAAGCAAGTGGTAGAGAAAAAGCAAGCAAGGGCGCCAGAGGGAATAATTTGAGTCCGAATACGGGACAAAGCTTAAAGCAGTTTATTTACTCCATTCTATACTACTAGACTTCCATTATGAAATATACTAGGTTTCAATTATTCAATCTACTTCGGTATACTCGGGCTGTCTCAATTCTATTCCTTTTTGCACTAAATGAAACAAGCCAAAGGAAAGTGCTAAGGCTTATTCTCAGGGTGCGGAGTGCGTTAGTGAAGCCTTTGTTTCGAGTGTTGTTACTAATTGGAATACATTTGTTTGTCACGCTCAATTCTATTCTTTTGCACTAATTCTATTCTTTCAATAAGAGAGATGATCTTCTAGCCTATCTAGATAATCATTTGGATAGTTGTTGCTTGGCCATGTTTATTACAAGTCAGAAAATACAGAGTTAGGCAATAGCAGCTTCTGGCTTTTGATGAATCCTCTTTTTCGGGGTCGATAAACCCTAGAGGACTCGATGGCTTAACTGCCCTGTAAACCTGATTGATTCAGAGAGAGAACCCGGTTTTTAGACACTCGCCCTACTTGACTTCTAAAGATAGATAGAAAAGAGTGCAAGATGCGGACGAAGTTCCAGTCCCAGCTGCAGAGGTGGCGTAGTGACAGGCGGGAGCAATAACCAAAGAAACAGCTCCAGATCAGATCCTTCATATTCGGTTGTTTGGCGGTGGAATAGATTATAAGCGTCCGGGCCAGTATATCCAGAGCAAATAGGCGTTTACTTAGTGGCTTTGCTGTTTCTTCGAATCCCTATGTTGATCCGACGCAACTTACCGGTTATAGTAGCAGCACCAGGAGCTTTCAAGGGAGGAAGACATATAGAAATAGTAGCTTATAGTAGCATACCTTCCGGATCGAGGGTCCCACCAGGTAAACACCATAAAGGCGAAATACTTGCGGTGGGTAGAGGAGGCCTTTCTCAGTCAAGCTCAAGGATTCACTTTTCTAGTCAAAAGAGACCAACGTATTGGGGCTAACGTGGGCGTGGGATCCGCTCAACTACTGGTTTAGGTAAATATCGAATGCCTTACCCAGGTCGTTTTGTTAGGAGAAACTATGCGTTTTTCAAAAAAAGGTAGGAAGAAATCGGGTTGGTAATAAAGAAAATGGAAAAATATAAGAATATGTAAGAATGGGAATCCCCCTAATAAGTATAGGAATGATACTCTCTTTTTTCTTTAATGCGACTGATTAATTGCCCTTACTTACACTAAATTCTATCACTTTGTTAGTGCTTAATTCTTTTCTTATACTAGCAAGTGTCATTCTGTTACTCGGTTGGTTAAGAGAAGAACACATGGTTAGTAACTTGATTCTGGAGGACCTAGCAAAATCCTAGGTTTCCACTTAGTCCCCTACGCTGCTATTATGACTTCTCGGGGGGCAATTATTATTACTTATTTGTGGAATTCTTGATTCGTGGATTACAGGTTCGATTCATAGTTTTTGGTTTACTGTGGTTAAGTCGGTTCAGAAAGGACCAAGCAACATAGTCAGTTGCGCGCTTTATAGTAAGTTGCTGCTCTTAAACAAATAAATACGTTATAATGAGTTATGAGCGAGTCAAGTATTCGCCCTTCAACTAGTAGTAGTCCAGTTTCATCAGTAGCTTTGGCTGCCAATGAGCTATAGGAACAATAGGTATAAAAGATTCAATCGGTGTCCAGAGTTCACCTGTCCCCTTAAGTAATTGGGCCGGGAATTAGTGACTTTTCAAGGGGAGTCATCAAGAGTTCAATCCATAGGGGACTCGACCTCGTTTACCCTTTCCCTTGTTTGAATAAGAGAAGATAGAGAGGCAGCAGAGGCAGAGCCTTGACTAGAAGCTTGAGGGGAGCAGTTTCATTCTTTGACTCACAGGTTTCATTCTTTATTTGTAGGAAGAGATAGAGGATAACTTATGGAACTTGCCCCAACTCAATTCCTCCTTCTGTGTTTCATTCTGACTTGCCCATATGAGAGGAGAGACGAGGGAGGTCTATTCCGCGGAGGAGCTAGCTAGTTGAGTCTAGGAGTCAATATAAGAGAAATAGTGCATATTAGTAGAGAAAGCCCTTCATGTTAGTATGGAATGTTTTCAAAAGCTAGCATTCCGTTTTGTCTTTTTATTTGACTTTAAGTTAAACACAACCTGCCCTAGCCCAGTAAAAGTAAGCGAGCCCAGTACTTATAATTCCGGCCTAGCCTAACAAGTAAGTAAAGTAAACAGAAGCCTTAAGAGAATAAGAATTGAGCAAGTAAGTATTAGAATGGAACTACTAAGTACCAGCACCCGCCCCTACATCTTTCGTTTTCTTGATTGAAGACCCGGAAACTGGACTCGTTTATTGCTTAGCGCCCCACCTATCCTCTGGAGCGTTTCATTCTCACTTTCCTACTCGTACTGTATGCGAAACAAGTCACTCACTACTACCGGATCCTATACCTTTTCATAACTATTGATTGCTCATCTACCTATCCTTGAAAGTCACTTAGGATATCCCTTGCCGACCTCGACTTCGGCAGACAATCTGGCTCATGATTCTTTAGTACTTAGCGATGTCAACCCTGGATGAAACTCCTCTCTGCTAACTCTAAATCGGGTGTTCCATAAGCCGCATCAAGGTGAGCTCCATGGTAGCCTAATTCAGTATCAGCGTAAGTAGACAAAAGCAAGAATGGAGTTTTTGACTATAGTGTATAGGATGAGGCTGCCAATAATAGAGTGTATAGGATGAGGCTGCCAATAATAGTAGCCCTCTCTTTCTCTTTCAACTAAATCAGATCTTGATTCCCTTGGTTTAGCACTTGGTATATAAAGAAGTAAATACATGGTACACAGCTTCTTGACTATTTCATCTCTTATTTCTTCTTGGAAAACAGCGTCTCACATAATACGTTAGTCAGAGTTATGGGCAAGTCCAGTATTTGTGGAGCCGTACTACCTGGCCAGGCCTCTCCTTTACCTTGAAGTGAGGAATTCTTGATCTTGCCCGAACTTAAGTCCAGTGCCCTTAAGTAATTGGCTAAAGTTCACTCGTAGCGCGTTAGTGTCCGATGCCATTAACAAGTCCTAATTAAAGGGCCGCAGCAATAAGTAGGGAGTTATTACGAAGTTATTACAATTCCAGAGTTCAATCGTTCCTGTTTTCGACCTTAGCAACTACGGCAGCTTCATATATTTCTTAGGCATCTGACTCTATCTTCGGTTTCTGATCTCATAGACTTTGTTTGGCCAAGAACCCTTCTTTACTGGTTGACACCGCGCTGAAGATTGATTTTGTTCTGACCCCTGCATTCCTGGCAAGGCAATATTAGTTCACTTTCGCCTTTGCATTCATCATTCAATTCTGTCGAACTATACGCTTGGACGACTTTGACTACTACTTTAAGGGGATGTATAAACCTAGATTGAGAATCGACTTCAACTTTAATGAAATCTCTCTCACCCACCTATATGAAAGGAATTGAGTAGCTTACTGATCCTGAGCTTTCACCCTTGATCTCTCCTTGAATACGAAACTTTACTAGCATAACCAATTGTTGCTGACAAAGAGTGAACTCCCCTTTCCCTCCCGCTTGCTGGTTAATCTGGGCATTCTTCTCTTTCAACTGCTTCAGATCGAGCCGACTTACCCGCTTCCACTTCTAGTAGATCTTGCAACAAATCATTTCTTATCTTGTACTGAAGTGCCAACATTAGCTACATCTTTCGATCGGTTATGAATAAGTCCTGTGTTTTTGCTTCCTTTCGAACTGCTTCTTTATACGATGAAAAAGAAACGGAAGAATTAGCCAGAGGTACATCTTACTAACTACTTAATTGAGCTTACTATATACTTCATTTAGCTCCCGAAAACAGAGCACTTAGCTTCAACCCACTCGGGAAGGAAAGACAGAAAGAAAGTACATCTACTCGGCATTCAACAAGAACCAGAACTTTACTCAAATCTACCACTTGCAACTTATAAATACTCTGCTCTGGTTAGCACGGAAAAGCGAGCACCCCAAACCTGGTAGTTGCAATCCTTTAGATTCCCCTTCTCCGGATAAGGTCAAAAGTCAAGTTCAAATTCCACAGCTGAAATATCACTGGTAAGAAAACTGGGATTACTCGTAGTGAGTGACTTCTAAGCAGGTAGTGAGTGACCTATTAACAGCAACAGTAGGAGACTATTAGGTCTAAGAATTGAGTTAACCCCTTGCCCACCTCTTGAAAGAAGTATTTGTAGCCATTAGATCACCATCTGAAACAGCAAGTAAGGGAACAGCAGAAACAACAGGTGGATCCACTGTCAATCGCTCGGTCCTCCGCAAGTATGGATTTCGTATCGGTGTGTCGAATCCTTTATAGCTCGAATCTCATGTCCACGCCACGTTTAGGCAGTTCCATTTCTTTATGTTCTTGCGTTGTCCACAAGAGATAGAGGTTATTGGAGGAGCTGTACTAGTAGAAGGAAGTTGAAGTAGAAGTCTAGTATCTACTATAGGTTGAGTATCCACTAGGACTTTGACTTGATAGGAGACAGCTTTAGCAGTATGGCCAGTTCGAGTAAGGTGTTGGCCTTGTATAGTAGTTACTCGCCTGATAGCATTAGTAGTGGAATTATTAGTAGTACGGGTCATAACCTTACTTTAGAACTTATGATGCTCTTTCTTCTCTGGTCGACCACTAATGTATAGCGTGAGTAAGAGGGGATCTTTCAACAGCCTAATTATTCTACTTTGGCACCGGGAACTAAAGGACGAAGTGAAAGACGAAAACTGGAATAGTCTGCTCTGAACCCGAAAGAAAGGGCGCCTGCATCCTAACTACGACTTATTCATACAGAGCTAATGATACTGTTTATTCTGTTGCAAGGGGTAACTCCCCATAGCCTCCTTCTCTCAAAGAAAACAGCACTCGCTCTTACCAGACAGGTTCTAGTGGGAAGCCAAATCTCCTCTCGAATCTGTGTCAGCGGCGGCAAGCGATGAGTCTCCTTCAGTTCGACGAGTATCCCTGTTGTCAGAAGCTAAAGAATCATTCTTGTTACCCGCTATCCGCTTAATAGGTATAAGTAACCCAACAGCCAAGCAACCACTCCTATCAGCACTTATAATTAATGCCAGCCTAGTAAGTAGTCAATTCCGTTTCTGGTAAAGAATCTACTAGCCTAGAACCCGGCTTATTGTATTGCTTCCTCACTTGCGCTTGCTACTGACTTTCGAACAGCTGATTCTTTTGAAACTGAGTTAAGGACCCTATGACTTGAAACCTGCATTACAAGAAATAAGGATGAAACTCCCCTTTCTGAATCGCCAACACCCCACTTGAGAACAGGAACTGGGGCAGCACCAACCTACCTCTATTTACTGCTAACCTACCTCTCTGTACAGCACCAAGCCGGTCAATCAGATTCAAAAGAAAGGGATGCGTCAAGTGCCAGTTTCATTCTTCTCTTTATTTGTAGCAAGAGGGCGGATCAGAATTCATTTTTAGTGGGAATGCCCCAACAAGTCTAAATGCCCCAACAAGTGGTGGTCCAAGGATAGTTGCTTCAGTTGCTTCTGTTTATTACCTTGGAGTGCAATTATAACTGGGGTAACGCGTGCTCCGGAGTAGCCTAGCTTCTTTACTTGAAGCTGACCCGGCTCTTTCAGAATCTTCAAAAAGGAATGGAACTTGCCCAAACTCGTAAACTCTGGATGAAACTATCAATCAGGTCTTCCAGCGAATGCAGTTGAAGGGTTTCAGTTTTCAAGTAAGAGTTGACCTCCCTCTTTGCCAACCCTACCTTTAAGAATGTAGTTTTCTACTTTCCCTTACCCTGTAAATCCTCTGCTTTTGTTTGATACCTTCCGTAGTAGTTGAATGATCCTGTAGTTTTATACCTTCCGTAGTAGTCGAATGATAGGATCTATGTAAACTAAGAGGTATACGAGGGTCCCTGTATTGGGAGTTCTAGTGAAACAAGAAGCGGGAGAAGAATGAGAAGCAGGAAAGTCCACCCATATAGAGAATAAAAAGGAAGATCATCTCTTTCAATAACAAGTCCTAAGGTTAATGAGCAAGTCCTTTTCAGGGTGCTCGAAAGATTCTGATTAGTTTAGTAACAATAAACAAGTGTATGAGAGAGTTCGGGCAAGACAACAAGTAACGGCGAAGCAAGGGGCGAGTGAAAGGAGCTCAGTTCTACTTTCATCATATGTATGACTCGAATTGCTTGGAAAGCTAGGTTAAGGTAGGTAAGATTCCGTTCGAGGTCCAGTATCATGGCCAGCTCTCCTGTTCTTGTTCTTGTGCGAAGAAAGTCAACTCGAGAATCAGTAGTTACAAGATTGAGTTCAATTGTTGCTGTAGGATCACAAGACCTTCAAGTGACGTTCGGGTGGAATCGACTCAAGAAGAGGCAGTTTCTAGATAATAAGCTTAGAGTAGAATCAAGATCTAAAGCGGAAGAAGTAAAGTAGAGTTCTGGGTTAGAAGATGGAGCTGGATCAGAATCAGATGTGTTAAACTGGCTTCTCCTGCGCGAAGTACAAGGAAATAGTCTCAAGGTAAGGGTTCAGGGCAGGAATATCTTACCGCCTACCCTTGTATTCTCAATAAAGGTGGTGAAAGCCTGCCAACACCGAGTAGTGAGTTGGTTCAGTGCCACTGTAGCTCCTTGTGGAGAGAAGAGAGGTTATGGTTCGGCGGTAACAGAATCAGCAGTATCCTTACTTCATTCTATATCAGGTGCTCTAGAGATTCAACTTCACTTGCGGGAGAGGTTTACAAAGATACAAGCAAAAAGAATACAGAGAAATAACTACTTATAACCTATTTATGACCAAGTGCTTTTTCTCTTACAAGGAAGACAAAGAATATCTTACTTACAAGGAAAAGGAAGCAAGGTGTTGTGGAGAATGTAAAGTTCCCGTTAAGTATAAGGAAAGGTGTTGGCTAAAGTGCAAGTACAGCTCCGTTAGCGTAAGTCAAAGATGCAAATGCCATAAGTAGCTCTCAATCAGGCGTTCAAACAGGATTAAGGGAAGAGAAACAAGATTATCTGCGTTAACAGGAGTTGTTGAATGATTAGTTTACTCAACAGGCTAAAGGTCAAGTGGAAAGCGTAGAAAGAAGCTCGGCTCGGGGCTCGTATCGTTTAGTATGGAAATGGGGTAATTAGAGCATAACAGTGCAGAAATATATGTTTGAGTTGACCACTTCATATTTGTCAGGGAAAGATTCCCGTCCAGTTTTCGGCTAAGGTGTGAGGCGCTAACGGAGTTCATAGGTATAGGTGTATTCCTTCAAAGAGTTAATAGGTATAGGTGTATTCCTTCAATATATAGCTTCAGTTCAATCTCATTCATAACTAACGGGTTGGGCAACATTCAATTCTTCACAGAAAAGAGAAGAGTAGGGAACAAGATCATATGCCGAAGCGGGAACAAGATCATATGCTGTATATGTCTCTGAGGCTTGAGTCGAATAAAGAGAATCTACGGGAATTGAAGCATAAGTCAAGTAATACATCCTGTCAAGAGTAGTAACTCAATCAGAAGCGGGAACTCGATAAGATACTGTATACGGGGAGAGGAATAGGAGCAATAATAGTAATACATCAGGGGAGTAGATAAAGAGAAGAAGTGAAGCGTCAGTAACGAAATGCTGAAAGAGGAGACTCGTATATGACAGCTTCCTTTAGCACAGCTCCTGACTCAACAAGCAAAGGAACTCGCACCTGATACGGAAGCGGAAGAAGGCCATTATCTACGAATGGATTTTAGCACAGAAGCATCAGATCTTAGCGCAGTCAAATCATTAATCGAATCTGGTAGATTGGAGCGCAGAAGCACAAGTACTAACAAAGCACTGGTTGCCCCATCCCATATAGTGAGTTTTCACAGAACTAACTGTCCCTATAGCTAGGCTAGGTTAATACTTTTGGACTTTGTAGCCACCTACTTTTGCCATTACCCCTGAAATGCATTTTCCGCCATAAATCCTTTTGTTTTGTTTCGACCTTAGGAGTTCTATACATTATCTACTATACAAGAACGTTCGCTACGGCTAACATAGCATATAAGTTCAAGTGATTCATTTCTCTGTCTGCAAGAGAAGTGATTGTTTCCTCTGTGTCAGCTCTGCTCGAAAGAGGGATTCCTGTGCAGTTTGCCTCGGTGCAAGTTCCATTCCTAGCCCTACTGGTCAAGACTTCTTAATGGTGTAGCAATAGAAGTTCCAGTCTCGTATGGAGCGGGTGCTTACGTAAGAAAGCTTTTTGTACCTTCGAGTCGTTTCCCATAGGTTTGACTTTGAGAATTAAGCCTTCTTTTCTTGCCCTTAACCAACACCTTGATTATGGCTTTCCTAGCGCCCAGCCCTTGAAAGTACTTGACTATCTTAGCGCCCTCGCTTTCCACTCTAATAAGTGTAGTATGAACCCCGAACTCAACTCGACTCGCTAACCTTACAGCTGACTCAACAATCACTTTCATGACAGCTTCCTTTCGAACTGGAACTCAACTACATAACCTCGCTGAAGAATCCAAAACACTTGTGGACCTGAACAAATACAACTTTAAGCTCTCCACTTCAAGTACAGGTTTCGGGCCTATTTTGGACTTCAAAGTGGCTTTCACCCCGTAAAAGAAAGGGCTCAATAACATTGGTTCAGTTAGTGTATTTACAGATAGATCTATACCATGTGCTCGATAAGATATATATGCAATTAATGTGTTTGCGAGATGAGCTGCTTTATATGCTATTCCTATTCCAAATAGGCTAACAAAAGATATAGGTTGTTTGTTTGCCCTAGTTACATAGCTCAATTCACTTCTTAAGACAAGGGGTAGATCGAAAGCAGTTGCTGGCACTGTCAATTTCTCAACTCGACTTGCAGACGATGAAGACAGGAATTCACTTAACGTTAGCACAAGTCAAAGAACTCGCTGACACACTGAGTATTGATCCTTGCCGACCTCTCCTCTTGGAAACTTTACTTGAAGTGCAGAATTGAAGATGACCTAAAACCTTCTAGTGGATCTCGGTTAAGTGCGTTAGTGAGCCAGTCCCCGCTTGCTTTGACTTCGACTTCAGATATGGATCTCTTGCTTACTTTCTTTTCTACTTCACTTTAGACCTCAATGCTTCCCCAACTTACAATAAGGGTGATTTATCAGCTTTCCCTGCTTCTTAAGTTGGCGACAAAACCGCTTCTTCTGTTGGGTCTGGCAATACTTAACGCTTCAAATCATTAATGGATTCTTACCATCATCTTGGCTACCGCCGCAGAGCATATGGGCGATGCACTAATGCCAGCCGTATGGAATGGAGCTGATCTCCTTTTTTACACTAGACCCGAAAGAGACGAGTATGAAGTGCGCGCATTATGTTGTTGGTCCATAATAAAGCTATACTGGGCGAGATCGTGATCTACTATTAACTTGCGAACCACTTAACCCTTATGTGGCCTTAACTTCTTATTCTAGAGACTTTGATTACACTGATTCACTTACAGCGCAACGCCAGTTATTATAAGTTCTGGCTTCTTCCAAACACAGCTACGTCAATACTAGATGATTCCCTTCACTCTACTTTTAGAACATCAACTCTAATAGATGCTGACTTGTTCACCGCAACACCAGATGAACTTATTGCAATACCAGATTTAGAGTCGTCAACAACAGGACCAGGCAATACTTAACGCATAAGACTTTATTGAATCTATCGAGCTCTTGCTGACTCCTTACTTAACTCTCTTGGGGCGGTGGTAAACTCCTAACGCGGAAAACCTTGGTGCTCCGAGGAAAACATGAATGGAAATTGAACTGACAACTGCAGAAGATCAGTATATAAATCCCGTTCCATCTGAGAATACGGCTACTTAGTCTGATCCTGATACGGAAGCGGAAGAAGGTCGTTTAAGGCAAGGCTTTCCATTTGCTTAACCGAGATCTACTAGAAGCAGGTAATAAGAGATAGATGAGGCTAATGTTGCAAGCAGTTCAGAACAAGGTTTGGCGAAGAGAAGAAGGGGATATAGTTTTGTATTGAATAGAAACAAGTAATATTCCTATATCTTATATACTTTAACTCGATTTCATTCATTCATTTCCATTTCTGTTACCCTTACGCGCGGAGTAAAGTAAAACTGTCATTTCATCTCTCTCACCCGCTTATAATAAAGGAATGTAAGAAAAACTTATCTCTCCACGACGTCTTGCAGCTGACTTGCTTGCGCTTGATACTATTTCTTTAGACTCTTCCGCAACACCGCTCCATGGGCAAAAGAATATGCACCACTTCCAGCTGGCTCCTTAGTTACAACACTTGTTGCCCGAACTTAAGTACTGGCTCCGAGGAAAACTCCTAATTGAACTTGCCCGAATTACACTACTTTGAGCTCCAGCAGGACAGTCAGTTGATAAACACCGTACTGAAGAAGGCTATTATGAAAGGTTCAAAGCAAGCTACTCTCCGGCCCTGTTGCTTCTGGAACTCTATACCAAATGTTGAAGCCAGTACTTATAATTCCTAGACTGGAGTTAACCCTATTTGTATAGTTTTGATTGCCTAAAGCTTCTTCTTACTTACTTGTTTTTTGAATGGAAAAAAGTACAAAACGACTGACTGGATTATAGACTTCAATTACCCTTCTGTAGCGTTAAGTTAATGAGTTGGTGCAAGCGGAAAGTGAAGTTCGGGTGCTTGAAGCGAGCTACCCTAATATAGACTAAGGAGCAGTAACATACCCTAATATAGACTACGGAGCGGTAACAAATCACTCTAAACACGTTAGGTTAGCACTTAGGAACCTTAGTCTTGCTCCCGAAACTTGACTTCACGACTCAAAAGCCTGATTGCCTGAACCGAGATTATGTCCTTCCTTCTTAAGCCCCTTCCTTGTAGTGATCGGTAACACCTCCTGTTGGTAATGTCGCTGATTGTCCTGCCTCCTAGTCGACTCGAATTGCCTGGAATGCCTGGTGAAGGGAAGAGACAAGCCGAATTTGATGAGTGAGTTTTACCATAGGTGTGAGGATTCGAAATCTGGGTTTACGAGAACTCCCCGTTAGCGAGCTGAGTCTAAGTCGCGCGGTGTACTGTCTACTTCAGTAGAGAAACCCTTGCTTGTTCTGTTCAAATGTCTTGCCTATAATCAAAGCTTAGCGCTCCCACACCCACTAGAGAATTATGATTCTTTGTACTGTTCCTTATATTTAGACTATGTCCCCTTGACCCTTATACTTATATTATGTCCCCTTGACCCTTATACTTAGAATTGACCGGTTACCCTTGACTCTTGCTTTTTATCTAAACTCACTGCATGCATTGCATTGGTTCAAAACTAACTATACCCTCTCCGCCAATTTGGAGTTAGGGGAATAATATCTGACCTTACTGGCTTTTAAGCGCAAAGTGAATGAGTTTCTAAGAAGTTCGAGTCTATAATCCTATAGAAAGAATTGAATGATCAACTACTGGGCCAGAATACAGAATTTGCTAGCGCATTAGAGTAGAAGAATGAATAGTATGTATATTAATAAGTATACTAAGAAGAAGGTACGATCTAGTAATGATATAGCAAGTAAGTAAATTAATAGTATTTATATAAATAGGGTCATAATAGCAAGTAAGAATATAGAATAAGAATAGGGTACTACTAAGAATTGAACAAGTAAGTAGAAGAATAGGGTACTACTAAGACGAGTAAGTAGAAGATAGTATAAGACAAGTATGTATATGAATGAGTTTTTTTACAGTAACTCCTTAAAGGCGCTAGTGTGCATCTACTTAAGGGTTCCTCCTTCTAGACAACCCGGTCAAATAATAGGTTCTTATACTTAGGGTACACTCGCCACTTAAGTAATTACTTCTACTAGGGTAAGGGTCAACTCGTGCGTTCTTCTACTAGGTTCGTTCTTCTACTAGGGTAAGGGTCAACTCGTTCTTCTACTAGGGTAAACTCTTGTATAGCGCCATAGTAGTCAATTCCATTCTTGTTAGTCAATTCCATTCTCCTATACCTCTGGTTCTTTAGTCAAACTTTCCTAGACAATTTTGTACTACTTTACTAGACTCAACTCGCCCCCCAAGAGATTCCGCACACTCTCTATCCTTACGGACGGAACTTCGAGTCCTGCCTTCATCGGCGCTGTTTAGAAGAATTAGTTTCAAGTGTTTCGCTGTTAGGTATGGTGCAAGAAACAAGTAAGAGAAGAGAACAGAAACAAACCAAACAAGTCATATGTCAGCAGTGTTAGAGCCAGCTGTAAGCGCTCTGTTTTGTGAATCTATTTTAGACGCGCATATTCCTTTCTTAAGATAGAGTGCTGGGCAAGTTGACCCATTTGAGATTTGAACGGAACGGGGTGCCTAGCTTAGTTCTTAAATGAAACAAGCGAGTTGAGTTCGGTATAGGTTGCTTGTTCTGTTGCGCTAACTTAATTAGCTGGAAAAAGTAAGCAAGGCTTTAGGCAAGAAAAGACTACTTAAGTAGTAAAGGGTTCGGCTGTCGATATTCTTTGATTCAAGTCATAAGTGAGCTTTCGGAGTAGATGTGTTCGTCTGCCAAGTCCTGATTCCGCCACTCAAAAATGCATTTATTGAACGGGGAAGACCAGATGATAGGTATTTTACCATAAAACAGCACAGAGTCTTGGCTGATGTTATAGTGCATTTTGTGCCTATTTGTATGCCGTTGCTTGTCCTACCGACGTTGCTTGCACTTCTTATAACGCTCCTTGTCTAGTAATTGCTTGTCCTGTTGCTAGTCTAGTAGTTGCCAGTACTACTTGAAATCAATCAAATCAGAGGGCAAGTGGTTCTGTTCGACTTGAGAATGACACCCAATGCTTTGTTGGCGACTCGCCAGTACTTATAAGTCCAGCACCCTTACTTTCTCGCAGCTTCTTATCGTTCTTGGCATTCGGCTGAGGCTTCTGACCTTGAGACTATTCCTTGATACCTAACTGCTGAAGATGTGTCTCCTGCTTAAGATCTTTCAACCGCCTCATCTTTATATGTTTTTAGAAGGATTTACCATAAGAGGAGTGAAACGCCAAGTAACTACTAGACAAGTAACTACAAGCTCAGTTTCAACTAGAGTTCGCGCAAGCAACTCATTCTGTTTCATCCCATCCCATACTGCCATTCATTCAGTAACTAACGAACTCCCTTCCCTTACGTGCAACTCAAACATGAATTTATGACTTATTGCGTGCTAATAGGAACTTCAGAATGGAATGGAACTGACATAAGATGTAAATGCGGGGAAACTACTAAAGCTCCTGACTGCTTACTGCTGACTCACTAAACGAACGGCGAATTCACTAAAGCGTTAGGGGGCTATAGGGCGGTGAACTCAACTCGCTTGTTTAATTGAAATTTGAAACTCTGTAAGCGCTTTCCACTCAACTCCTTGTAAGCTTACTATTTTCGTCATGAAGATTGCTTGCTCCACTTTACAGTTCTCTAATAGAATTCACCGCCATTACAATAAGTCGGGCACAAATACCCTTATTAGAATAGTGCGCAGAAGCTGAAGATCAGATATGGGAAGGGCATCTTTTCACACGGAAGAGAAGATTGGAGGAATTGACCTAGAAACGGAACTTGCACGAGAGGGGGCCAGTCGACAAAGGATTCTTCCTTCACCATTTATGTTAGCTTGAATTCCCTTTCCATAAGTGAGTTTCCCAGTGAGAAAAGGTTCACTATCAGATTCAATCAATCTATACTAATACACAAAACAACCAATGAAGGCTAGATCCAATTAGAAAACGGATACTTCCAATTTCACTTACGCCTTAACCGTGGGCATTCATTTGGTCTTCACAGTTTCAAGAGAAGCCGCAGCAGTTAGAGAATCAGAGGCTTAGCTCCAATCTTTTCCTGAGGAACAACAAGAACAAGTGTTAATGCGAGTTCGGCGCAAGACTAAGTGTTGTTTTTAGGTGTAAGCAGGTCTTCAAGTTCAAGTTCAGAACAAGCTTAGACGACTACAAGATCTGCATTAGCAAGAGGAGCAAGTGAGGAAGAAATTGATGTTTGAGTTTGAAGAGCAGGAGTAGAATCAAGATACTAAGCAGGAGAAGAATCTTCATAAGGAACAGGAACAGGAGGTTGAGCAGGAGCTGGAAAGTCTCTCGGTGTTGGTACATTTCTCAATTCTAGATGTATAGGCATCAGTTCATAAATGAATCAAAGACTCTGCGCTCTCTATCTGGCGTGAAAGCCTTGCCTTAAACGAGAAAGAAGCAAGCCCTGTGAAGATCAGCTCTTTCTTTGCGGACAGAAGTAGAAGTTTGAGTATCAGGAGGTGATTCTGCCGTAGTAATAGAATCTGCAGTATAGAGTTAGTAAGCAAGAGAACGATCTTTAGCAGGAATGGATTTTCGTCATTAAGATAAGATTATAGGATCAGGAGAAGACCATGGAGCAGTGGAAAGTATTGTTTCAGGTGATCTTGTTTAGCAGTTACTTGTTGTTGCGCGAACTAGAGCTTACTTGCCAGTACCCGATCCTGGTGCCCCTGCTGGTGGAATTGAATCTACTATCTCTCTCTAGTTACCCATTTCTATATTAAGTTCAATGATTATTCTATATTAGTGTTTAAATGATTATTCTATATTAGTTACAATTAAATGATTATTCTATATTAAGGGTTAAGGTGAAATGATTCGATTTTTCCGATGTTTGTGCACTCGCTTAGTTCCTTATTATAAGATATACAGTATTAGGAGCAGCGGTTTCGTACTGATAGACAGGATAGGCAGGCAGAAAGGTGAACTAAAGAATGAGATGAAGGAGTGCCGGTTATTATAAGTTCTGGCTCTTGAAACACTCAATAAAGGAGTGCCGGTTATTATAAGTTCTGGCTCTCGAAACAAAGAGTTCAAAGGTCTATAGTGTTGACAGGATCGGTATGCCTATATTCAAGGTAGAGTTCAGTGAATGTAATGATATTATAAGAGAATAGGTATCACTACTATAAGAATGCGACTACATACAAACAGACTTGCACCAATGCAACCGAACTAATGTGTAGCTAAAGGAGCCCCAGTTGCCAGATTGTCTTTTTGTTCGAGGAGTGAAACCACTACTAGGCTCGGGTAGGCTTAAGTGCTCTCGGGGAGGCTGTAGAAAGGTAGAGAACAGGAGTGGTCAGCAGAGCAGGAGTTTTCGATGGGTATTAATAAAATGAGAACCAAGTCTTGTGTTCGGGAGCTATCAAGTAAGGGAATTGAGCTAATCAGTATCAGAATGAAACCCAGTGTTAGTAGCTACAGATAAAGAATTCAACCACTAAAGATAGGGCTTGCAGGTATAGCACTAGAAACTTTCATTTCATCATTCTCTTAGGCTTCTGAAACTACTCCCGTCCCTGCCGCCGACTTGCGCTGATTCCGTTACCGCCGAACCTCTCTCAACTGATTGACACCGCGCTGTAAACTCATCTATCCTTTTCCTGCTGACGGAAGACGGAGCCTCTGCCCTTTTCTAGAGAGGATTCTTGTCTACGTAGTGGGCATGAGGAGATGAGCCTATAGTCTGAACCTCAGCATGAGAAAATAGCTTCTATCTACGAAATAAGTCAAGCACTTAAGAGTCAAGAAACACGTATTCAATACACAACCCACGCTGAATAAAAGGTGTTCAGTGACTTTCTTACTTATGCTTATGGAAGTATAAGAGATATACTCAAATGTCTACTAATGCGCCCCGCCTACTTATCTTATAGTCATTCGCGTTAGCACAAGGTGCGGAAAGCCTTTCTTTCAATTGAGTGAGTCAAGTGTTAGGTTTACATTTTTCTATATGCTGCACTAGTAGTTACTTGTGCCGTTGCTTGTCTGCTCGGTTAGTGGTTACTTGGCCGTAACGGTGCGAGGAAAGGAAACTATACTAGCAAAGCTTCTGAGCCTGATAAGGCATCTGTTTGTGCCTATTCTTTCCCATTTTATATATACTTTACTTAATGATTGGGCCTGTACCATAACTTCTTTCTTGCGCAACGGCTAACTCTCCTTTCTACTGCTTTCTATATTGAAACAGCATTTGAAGTTTCATCTTTTTCTTCTTATGAAACGGATCCCCAAAACAGGACTTGCACCCGACCCCCGACCAAACCTCTCCTTCCTTCACTTGCATAACCGACAACAACACTTGTTTCTTGTTCCGAATCAACTAATACTGATTGGAATCTATCGCCTCTTGCTCCCGTTAGCGCATCATAAGGAATGGATTCTTTATCCAGCTTTCCCAGCAAGCAAGTCAATTCTTGTACTTATCGGTGTTGAACTATTTACCTGCAACCCATCTTTCCTGCTTCCTTGAATTCAATAAGTGAGAAAAGAGAAACAGTGAGGTTACTTTCAAATCGATACTTAAGTTCAATGGACAGGACTTAGCGCTTCAAAGCCAGATATTGATGATTCTCTGAGCCCTGCACAGCATTCTAGGCAATTCGAGTCGACCCATGTGAAAAGGATAGTGAAATACGAGGAGCTCCTCCAGCGGTACAATCACCTCTTTCTTAGACAAAGACAAGAACAAAAAGACAATAATAAGATAAATCAGTTCATTCTGATCCTACTGGCAATTGCTTTAGCGTGAACAGCAAGCAGTCGTTTCAATTGGTTTGATCTTTCCGGCTGGGCTTTTGCTTCAAAACTCAATGCTTCCCTTTTGCTTCAAAACCAACCCTGTTCTTTGAATTGTGAATCTACCGAGCACATGATAAAGGAGAGCCAAAAAACGACTCTAAAAGAAAGAATGAAGTGCAAAACAGATATAACTGAGAAACCACCTCACCTCACATCGGACTTGATCAATATAGAATATCGTTACCCCAAAGAGTCAAGTAAGCTAATGCACCCGCTCAAGACCTAAGGGAAGGAAACCACAAGGAAAGAGCCCTCTTGTCATAAGAGATTTAGGGGTACTTAGCACAATAGGCACCCGAAATAGACTTAACCAACTACGACACCTCAAAGCTCACGCTCTACACCTACACTGGAAAACAAAACTCACCGGTTATTATAAGTTCTGGCGCACCCAAGAAGTAAGCTAAGGCTTCAGACAGGAATTCACCTAAGCTTGTTTCATAAATAGAACTTTGCCCTGACTTTAGCGCTGTTGAGAATCCTTCTTTTTCTTCCTCTCAAGCATCAGATCTTTCAACTCGCTTATTCTTCTTAACTTGTCGATTCACATATCTCTCCTCTAAAGGATGAAACTAGCACCGAACCACTAACGCTTAAGGAGTCAAGATTCTATTCTATTCTTAGATACGACAAAACGGATTGTCCCGCTTAGGGCAACAGAACTCGTTGATTCCACTAGAACTGAAAGAGACTATACTTATAGTTCAGTGCGCTTCAAATCCCTTCACTTATCTTAGTGCTTAGACCGGAAAGTAAGCTTATGGAGTTCTATTCTTAGCTACCACGTTAAGAGTTCTGCGCTAGTTAGGATTGACATTATCTCAGTATGTTTAGGGGTGCTAAGTCAATGCAAGCGATGTACTTAATTCAGTCTCTTTCTTTGGGTGCTCGCTTGAGGATAGTCTCTTTGGGTGCTCGCTTGAGAAGGCAATAATCAAGGTGTGTTGGGCAAGCATAAGATCTTGGCATAGAACTTCCTAAGCCGAAAACTCAACTTGAAGTGACTCCTTTCCATTTGCATTAGCAGAAGATGGAGATTCATTTCGAACCTAGTATTGAAGGGAACTTGTGCCCCGCCCATGCTTTAGACCTTGATTGTTCTCTGAATACCACTTACTACAGTTATAGTGCATTGACGCCTAGAAACATAGACCTTATTACTGTTTTCAACTTAGGATTCTTTCTTTCTTTCCCGCTCGCTCTTTCTACTTAATCGCTAAACCGACTTGTACAAATATGGTCGGTTACCCAATGAATTCTATAATACCAGGTCGATTGAGTATAGAGGTAGCGCGCCTATTTTATGATCTACGAATTGGCTCACTGACCAGGGCCTGGCCAAAACCCCACTCTCTATTTGTACTCAGCTAAACAGGAGGGCAAATTAATAAGTTCTGGTGCCAACTCGATACTTCTTCATTCAATTCTACATCGGTGGAAAAGAAAAGGAGGACGGTCAAGCTTCTTCACTACAGGGCTAAGTTCGCGTAGTTGTCCGTTTTTCTTTGATGCTATAGTTTGCTCCTCTCATCTTTCTACCACGCCTACAAAAGAGCCAAGCTAAAGAGAAAGTGCGAAAGAACAAGCTCTTGACCACGTCAAATACATTTCTCGGCCACCCCGGTACCAAGCTTTGGCCTTTTCTTTCCTCTGCTAGCAACTACCAGATCCGTTCACACTTTCATTATTCCTAAGGCAGAGAAGCTAGATGTGGGCTCGACCTAAGGAAACATAAGACCAGAAGATACATTATACCAAGACCAGAAGATACATTATACCTAGCAGATACTAACGTAGCTGCTTGGCCGTTATTACTTAGGAAGCGAGTGTGTCTCTTGACTCTGTTGATGAAGCATAAGATGGAGCAGTTTCTTAAGCTGGTGAGGAATCAGGTAAATCAGGTGTTAAAGCATCAACCTCATTATCCGGGTTTGTTTACAGCCCGGCTCCTTTTAGCCGTATTTCTTGTTTTCGTTGCTTGGTTGCTCTATACCCACCTAGTGCTCTATTCTTTCCAATCTGAGTTTACTTTCCAATCTGAGTTTCTATTGTTTAAGTTTGAAAGTAAGAGACAAGCAGATTAGTTCAATAGGAGTTGAGAGTGTTTTGTTGAGTTTTGAGTGTTGAGTCATATATCCAATCAGGTACCTGAGTTAGGAGTTAAGGTATTCAGTCTACTAGTTGCTTGGCTCTTCCTTGAACTCAACTCAAATTTAAGGTTACCAATTATATACAATACACCTTTCTTTATACACCTTTCTTGGTGCATAACTATCTCCTTGACCTCGCGAACAAAAGGAGACTTGTCGCCAACAAAGAAGGATTCAGAAAACTTGACTCGCTACTCGACACCAGTACTTGATTCTTTTCTTCCGGATATGTCTTCTGATCTTTCTACTCGAACATAACTACTTGTTGCTGACTCGCGCACAGCTTCTTTACCTGCTCCATCTTTTGCATCTCGTATACTTTGGTTTGGCCAATAAACTCTCTCGACAAGGCTTGATACGGAATTTGCCTTAGAACTTTAACTTGAACCTTTCTATACGACTGAACTAGAATCTTTACCCAGAAAGTCAGCTAGCGCATAAATGAATCAACCCCCAAATAGGGATGAAACAAGATGAGTAGTGATTCGTATGTATAGAACTCTACAAGCCGTTTCGTAAGCCTAAGTGCGTAAGCGAGTTCTTTCCAGGGGTTCATTCAAAAAAGGCTACAAGGTAACGCATTAACAACGCAGTAGGCAGAGTTGGGGGCTATAATATGAGGTGAAGTCACGCGTACTCCCAAAAAGCGTTAGCGCCCCGAGAGCTCACGTAAGCCACTTTAAGTAACTCGCTAACGATAACGACTGGTGGAGAAAGTCCGCTTTTCTTATTGTTGCGGGGGTTTAGGTAGAGAAGGAACAATAGAAGATACTTAAGAAAGTCCAGGTGCCACTTATATATCTGCCGGGAGCAGCTATCGGGCAACTTATTACTTATCCGTTTCATCTGTTGGTGTTGGCGAAAGGGAAGCTGTGTTATTACAGAAAAGTCTATGTTGGGTGGCTCGAGCTCATAAATGGAATTCAGAACAAGTAGGGGGGAGTTAGGGGCGGAATCAATTCCTTATTCCACACGGTGTGGTCCAAGTCGTCCAATCAAAGCTCCAGTTCGCGCAACAGAATCATAAGTCTAAGTTTCAAGATCAGAAGACATTACTGGTCTAGTAGAAAGGAAAGGTGTTAACGATTCTGAAAGTCAAGTTAGGGTGTGAAAGGACCCGTTTAGGGTCAGTGAGCTAACGGGAAATCCTTTGTTTCCTCGGCTAAAGGAAAGAGAGTTGTTGACGGGACGGGAGTTGTGGAATTGGAATGTTTTACTCAGCCAGAACTTATTAATTGGGTTACCTACTTAAGAATTGCTTGGCCATGATCTTGATTCTACTGATTCTTGAGTCGATGTTAAGGGATTACTTTTGAACTTCACTTTAAGGTCTTGCTACACTCTGGAACTGACACAATCACCTCTATTGCTGCTCACTTGGTACTTTACCCTGTAGTGGTTGATACTTAACCCTTACTTTAGAGTTCACCCTAGCACGTAGGTTCTAGTAAGTCAATTAGAAGCTGTGTTTCAAACCTTTCTAGTAGTGGGCCTTTCCAGTGGTAGTTCTGGTCTGCTTGCCTACTTGCTATGTGTTTGTATACTATACTTGGCCTCGGGAGTATGAAGTGAACCTATCTGCATTAGGAGTCCATAAACAGGCCCGTCAAGATTATGGAGTGTGAAGTGAACTTATCTACAGGATTATGGAGTGTGAAGTGAACCTATCTACATAAGGAGTCCATAAAAAGTAAGGATAATAGAAGGATCTAAAGAAGGAGTCCATAAAGAGTCAGGGTAATAGAAGGAAATTCTCTGTAAAACCTGCTGCTTAGTGATGGGGTGATTGAAGGCTTTGAAAACGAGCATAGTAGCTTTGCTTTGTGATTGGGTGATTGAATAAGATTGATTCTTTCTTGGACCGACCATCATCCGTGCTTGCTGGCGTAGTCCGTGACTCTTGGTCAACATTACCTATTTCTCTCACTTAGCTCACTGCATTTGGTTTTCGAGTGATAAATCAAAAAGCAATCACTTCTTTCAATTTCGGATCAGCCGTGGTGCATTTCGAAAGCGAGGCAGTAGGGGATTAACGCACGGGGGGCTATGGTAAGAACGAGTCCTATAGGAAGCCCAACAACATCATACCATTCTAAAGCGAATCCTTCCTTCCTTACAAAAGCATACTTTCTTGAAAAGGTGCAGTAGGTGCGGGCTTGGTATATATGCGTTCGTCCTCTGTCTCATACTTGAAGAACATTGCTTTCAGCCTTATCTAAGTGATTAATAATAGAGCATCCACCTTTCTGAGTTTTCACTATTCTTCTTTCTCTGAGTTATAACTCTATACATATTACATTGAGCCTTCAGGGAAAGATTCCCGTGCTCGCTTTGCAGCTAATCTATGCGCTTGCTTTCTCGATTATTAGAAGCGGTTCCCAACTGAGTCAATATTTCCTGTTGAGCACCCACCTTTTAACATAGAGATTTTGTATTGATAACTGCCGTTGAGCTACTAGATGGATTCTGTGTCGATACTGAAGCTAGCAAGCAGGTGCGCCTACTAGATGGATTCTGTTGCCTGAAGCTAGCAAGCGGGTGAGCTACTAGATTGAGTTGATACTTCTCCGGAAGCTTTCAAGCAGCTTGGCTTCATACTCTAACAATGGGTTGGACCTATCTAGTGAAGTTGGCCTCATCAAAGTCAAAGCTTCCATCGTCCCACGCCCGGAGACTTAGCTTCATATGTACTATTACTTATTCTCATGGAATATTCTTTCCGATACTTTATTTGAGCTTAGGATAGGACCTTGCTTTCTGGATGAACTGATTAACTAAACTATCATAGAGAGAGTAAAGCTACCATCCGATTGCAAATATACTCCCTTTCACTCTTATTCCGCCTTCTAGTTTTCCTTTATTTCTACCTCCATCCGTCCTCCTCATCTCTCGCCTCAATTCCATCCATCCTATTGTATTGTATAAGAATATGTCGATTAGCAAGCGTGGCTATTGTAGCTTTCCTTGTGAGCTTCTTTCTTCCCTTTCCTTTAGCAAAAGTATAGTCTAAAATCCAGTGTCTCTTAGAAAAGGAATGGAAAGAGTGTCGCTAGTCTTTTTGAGCTAGGGTAAGACTAAAGGAATCGTTATGTAATATATGATAATAAACTACTTAAAATCAAGAAGTAGCGGTGAAGGCTAGGCTAGCTATTGAAGAAGCTCGTTGCTCACTGAGACCTAAGCTAGCGGGTATCTCTGAAGTTGGTCTATTCTTTGCTTTCTTTTCTCTTTTTTAGGTCCGTAGAGTTTATTACCCTTCCAGAAGTAGTTCTTCCTTCTTATTAGGTTAGGGCTTCGTTTTTTGTCCTTTCGACTTCTTATCTTCTCGCCAATAAAGAGAGCAGGTCATCTGTCTCACCACTTGGCAAGTCCATCATTTTCTATAGCTATATAGTTTTGGATTGTATTACTTTAACAAAGCGGGTCTGTCTCTCGCTTTTCTAGTGGAATTGTCTTGTTCATGATAGATCTCACTTTCATAGCTGGCATAGTTGTTGTAGTACTTTTCCAGGTTATAAGCTGTTTGCCTTCCTTTCGTTTAGTAGTTTGAGAACTTTCCATAGCAAAAGTCGTAGGGATAGTCCATAGCAAAAGTCGTAGGGATAGAGAGAAAGAAGGAGTGCTTGAATGGTAAGAGTGATTCGATTATAGGTTATTATTGAAAGAAGGAGTGCTTGAAAGAGAGAAAGAAGGAGTGCTTGAAAGAGAGAGAGTCATTCATTATAGTTCTTATTGAAAGAGAGAGAGAGCTAGCCCTGATTAGGCAAGAGTGCTTGAAGAGAGAGAGCTAGCACGCCCTTATTCTCTTTGCAAGAGTGTTTGTTGAAGAGAGAGCTATCCAAAGAAAGGAGTATCGGTAGTAGCTTTGTCTAAGCCTTACATAGTTGTCTTTGTCTCCCAATTATGTTACTGACCCCCATACTCTTACTTAAGGGAGTTTGCAACCGCTTTATTGTATAGAATCCATTTTTGATTCTTCTGTAAGAGCTGCCTCACTATCGAAGGGTATCTTTCCAAGCCCTGAGCAAGCGGAGTGCTAAGCACTGAATTAGACCACCTTCCATGTATAGCATATTGGTAGTGTAGCTAAAAAAGACAAAGAGCTAACTCAACGAGCTACAAGTATTTCGCTTTAAGCAAACAAAGCCTATATATATATTACAACTCTTAACAAACCTCTGACGTTGCAAACTAGCCAACTAAAGAACAACTGAAAAGTGCCTTCGAAAGAGAGAAACAAGCAACGAAAATCTCATGAAAGTAGCGCTAACGTATGAGTGGTCTTCACAGAACAAGCAACGAAAATAGAAGGTTAGCTAGGAGTGTAGTGGGCAGTAGAGATTCGATTCTTTCTTAAGGCCAAGCACAACTGAGTCCATAGATGCTTCACACTCGCAAAGAACCCGAAAGTCAGCTAAGGCACCCCGAGAGTAAGCTAAGGCACCCCGAGAGTCAGCTAAGGCACAGAGGATGTAAGGGCCGGCAATAAGCGAGAGTCAGTGTTGGTGCAGCAGAAGTGGGGACAATAAGGAAAAGAAAGAGCGTCAAGAGTTCTCGTTTTCGAACAGAACAAGTGCTTACGCTTTCCAGACTCTTGGGGGAGCTTACGTGAGTTTTCGAGTGGATTGTTCATTATACAAAGCTTGTTGAAGTGTTGTTACTAATTTATATCTCATATGAACGCGCAGGATTCCATTCTTTAGAGTCAGGGGCTAGGGTCGAAAGAAGGGCACAAGCAAGTCAAGGGTTGAGTCAGCAGTGCCACTTATATATCTGCCCTCTATTCCGTAATGGGTGCACTATAACCTCTTATGCCTCAACTCGTGATTAAAGGAAGCTATAATCATTCCATTCTGTAACTAAACAAGCAGCTTCCCTTTCTTTATTATTCTATTTCCTACTTCACTAGGTGTTCGATAGACTCAATTCTAATCCATTCCTTTATCAGTGGAGTAAGGAGTTTGCTTTGGAGTGAAGGAATACAGTACCAGTAGTGAGTAAGCATAAGAATGGACTTCTTTTATGGCCCTTAAGGTGTCTTAGAGAGAGAGAATCGTAAGTTACAAGATCATCTGCTGGATCAGGAATTGGCGAAAGGCAGGCAGCAGCAAAGCAATATATAAGTCTCTTTTTGTTCCTTGAAAAAGGGAATAGACGACACTTTACAAACTCCATATTCTATACCAGGTTAACCGGAGGTATCTAATGGAAGAAGTCACTACCCTAGGGCTCCCTAGACCTAGTTCCCACCTAGTGCTATCAACACTCCATTCATCAAAAAAGACTTTAGACTTGAAGTACAGGTACGGCATCCAGTGGATAAAGGTACGTAATTAAGCACATGTATACATTTCAATGACTCTTAGAATAGGTATGGCATATATCAAATTCGGGTACATTATTTAGTGCATTATGTATAAGTAGTGCACACATTCTTTCTATAAGCAATAAGAGAGTCGGGCGCAAAGGGAAAGCCAATCAATCACCTTAACTCCCGGACCGGAGTAGGAATCAATAGGTATTAGAATCGGGCAAAAGAGTTCTAGAATAACCTATGTGGTGAAGCAATAAACCCCAAGTGGCCGGTTATTATAAGTTCTGGACCTCGCATCAAAGCAATGAACACCAAAGAGTAGTAGTAGCTTGCCAGTCTGTCCTAAAACAACAAAGAGCAACCAGCGCAGGAGCAACACAATTACCTGAACCAACCTCTATTCTCCCCACGGCAAGAAAGGTGGGGCACAATAAACAATACTGGATTCTGTCCCGAACTCACCTTAACCTGATCCGACGAACAAAACTCCTTTCTTTAATGAAACATAAGAATGATTTGTTGGACTCGGCGAAAGGAACAAGTGCGTAAGCGTCAGTTCCATCTTCATGACTAAAAGTAAGTCAGATCTTTTCCCGCAATCAGCTCTTCTCTTCATGTGGAGAGTAAGGAGTGAGCGATTCAACAAGTCGAGGTCGGAAGTCACACAAAAGGCAATAAGTATGAGATCAAGATAGGACAGTTCCACTGAGTAACTAAAGCGTGTTATGGAAGGTAGTGATTGTGTTGTCGACTCGAATGGCCTAATTGACAGCTTTCCCTTAACTTAACCGAGTTGCGGCAGAAATTATAAGTACTGGCCCTTTATGTGGTACAAGTCGTTACCGATCCTATGTAGCAAGCAGGTTTCTTACAGTACGTTTGACAGGAAAGTAGTATAGATAAGGAAGCAGTATAAACAGATGAAGCAGTTGGGGTCGTAGATATCTTGTGTTGCTGCAAGCGACAAAGCAGAAAGGGAAGTTTAGGTCGGGGAATTCTTAAGTCTAGTCAGAGAGGCAAAGAAATAAGGAATAGAATGATGATTGTTAGTACCGGTACCCTATACCTATATCACCCACCAAGCTACCCACAAGAATGGACGCACCCTATTAAATGCTATTCAATAAGAATGAGAAGAAGGGAGTATTAAATGCTATTCAATAAGAATGAGAGGAAGGGAGTTTAGTGGATGACTACATATTAAATTAGATTAGATCATTTCCATTATATTAGTGGATTTGATCATATTCTACATGGCTACTCTCTTTCTTTTTAGAAAAGCTATACTGATTGTCCTGCTCGACGCTCGTAGGTTTTAGTATGATTCAAGTTGGCTGTGGATTCCTTGTATACAAGTGGAGTTATCGGCTTGACGTCACTTCGTAGAGTTCCTGCAGAAGAAGAATACGTTTCAAGATCTGATGCTTTAATCGGGTCTGGTCTGCAAGGATAGTTCCCTTTGGTGCGAGATCCGTTCTTGTTTCACTTATATTAGATAGAAGAGAATAGGGTACAAAATTGATAGGTAGCGAGTGACCCTTAGCCTTGTTCAACAGATTGTATCGCCTCCTTGTCGACAAGAGAAGATGGATCCGTGTATTTCAGAGATTCTATACCATGTGCGCACAAGATAGCCATTCTTTACTTAAAGGAGAGTCGGTAAAAGAACCAGCAAGCGCATCTGCCCTGAATGCGAGTAGAATTCCTTTAGCTCCTTGTCGATGAGAGAATGAATCATCAGGGAGTAGGATTCTATAAACAGTATCAAAGTAATCTGCAAGCGGGTAATCATAAAAACAGGTCTGGGCGGTGCTCTAGAGTCAAATTGAAGTGGCCAAGCAGACAAGTAACTACTAGTGGAGAATTGCTAGTTCACAAGTCAGAGTATAAAGAATTGAAGAAAGAATACTTAAGGTCAGCAGCGAGAGAAATGACTGTTTCACTTACTTGATATAGAATGAGGTCAAAAAGGAGATAGGTAGCTGAACCAGCAATGGAATCCACTAAGGGGACGGGCTTAGACACTGAATACAGGTATCTTAAAGCAAGGGGATACAGATAAGAAGCTAGGCAAGAATCCTATAGTTTAATCCCGAGTTGCCCTTTAAGTTGAAGTCGAGGAAGAAGAATCTGATGAAGCAGTGCGAAAGGAAGCAGCTGCCAGCAATAAGAGGAGAGTTCGCCTAAGCAGTTTGTCCCGCTGAAACTCCAAGTAGGAAATTACTAGAAGTCCTTTTCTTGTTCCGGGTTCACTCTATTCTCTTAGTTCTTCTCTTGTTCCCGCTTCTATTCCTACTTTACATCTACATCCAGTGAATAAATGAATCGAAGAGTTGACTCCTTGATATTAATTTGAGCTCAATTACCCCTTTGGAAGTTGGAATTCTATTCTTACCTTCGAGAT
>LVTN01002292.1:9134-20431 GCA_001649415.1 Musa itinerans
TGATTTGGTCTCCTAATATGACATGTCACACATATACATATTTAATATATATCTACATCGCATGCAAATATATATACATATCTAGTATGTGTATAAGCAATCACACCAGACGATCATGGACCACAAACATAATGTGATCAGGCTCGAGCCGGTAGGCTTAATCACTTACATCAAGATCTATGTGTGCAACGGTGCATGTCCATGCCCTGTGATTGTCCATCTCATCCTCGTCGGTTCCGTCGACATCTCGATGCATCTCTATGCATTGCAATCGTCTGTCTTATGGGTCCCGCTATCGCATCCACGCTCCCGCTGCGCCTCCTCATATGATTACAACTTAATCATAGGCACGCAGGCCCGATAATAAATGAGAAATATAATGGAGGCTCGCAGACCCCAATAATAATAATCACAAGTACACACATCACACGGTCCATGATCATCCGTCCACACATCAAACATCACATGTATAAATCATTATCATGTAGGACTACTAAATAATAAAAAATAATAATCAACTAAACTTTTTAATTAATTAATATTTTTTGAAATCAGGGACATGTAGGGAATTTTTGAATTCCTAGGGGTATTTTCATAATTTGGACAAAAGATAGAAACTGGAATTTCTCAAATTTCGAGGGGCAAAACTATCTTTTGCCCAGAAAACCCTAAGCCCCTCTCCCTCTCCCCTAATGTTGCTACTACCGCCACCATGTCGGCGGCGGCATGTGCGACGGGGTTGGGGCGCCGCCCTTGCAGGTGGGGCGCCCCCGTGGGTAGCGTTGCCCCCGCGGGAGGTTCTGCCCGCGAGGCAGCACCTGCAGGCGGTGCTGCCTCGCCGAGCGACCGCCCTTGTGGGGGTTTTGCCCGCGGGAGTAGCGGCCATAGGCGCTGCTGCCCTATGGCACGTCACCCCGTGGGAGTAGTGGCCGCAGGCGCTGTTGCCCTGTGGCGCTTCTGCCCGCGGGTCCAGCACATGCAGGTGCCGCCCTTGCGTGCGGGCGTAGTGCCCGCACGTAGGTGACCACCGTGCCCGCGCGCAGGGGTATGGCCGCATGCGTCCTACCTTGCGGTTGCCGTTGCAAGCGACCTGCTTGCACGCAGATGGCAGTGCTGCCATCTGCGATGGCAGCGAGGGCAGCAACAGTTGCTTCCCTTTCTCGCTTTTGCGTCAACGATTTTGACATCAAAAGCTTCTCCAAAACACAACACACGCAGTTCAAAACCAATCTATCGCACGAACAACCTAGATCTAATACCACTATTGAACCTATACCACTATTGGGAAATCTTAGGGGCGACATCACATGCACAGTGGAAGAACAAGAAAACAAAATCCCCTATTCCCAAAGAGATGTTCATCGTCGTGCAAAGATTGGTGCGCAAAATCTGCGAAACTTAAAACTGCGTATAGAGTAGATTGTGTTACGTAGGGAGATCGTATATCCCTGTTTCCTTGCAGATCTTTAGGAGAGGGTGAAGGAGGTCAAGTGTCCTACTCTCTAGTGATGATCCACATTGCAGGGCTGCGACGACGCTCCTTAAAACTCTAGGCCTGCCCTGAGGTGGGGAGGGAGGAGAATAGGAGAGGCAAGCAAAGGCTCTAGCCTATGAGGCTCTAAATCCCTCCTATTTATAGAGGTCCCCTGTCAAACCCTAATGGATCTTCCCCTAGTGAGTATTGGATCTGCATCCAATCACCCAAGCCTTTTAGATTAGTGGATCTCTATCCAATAATATCTCATGGGCTCTTATTGGATCTCATCCATGGGATCACTCATCGCAATGCCTACCATATGTGTGTGACTCTCTAGGCCTAATATCGAGCTGGCCGTGAGTCATACCTGTCAGAACTCCTTCTAGCTTAGTGAATTATTATCTCTGTAATAATTCACTCGACTCATCGACTACGGATGTACTAGGCCACTACGCAGTAGTCCCCAGACGATACAGGGGAATCCAATCCATTGGACCTATCTGTCATCAGTTACCGTGTACCTATAGTCCCTCATCCATTTAATATCCCAGAGACCGTATATCGAGTATAGTGCTGTCAAACCCATACGGTTTCTACTCGAGTCTCGCTCTTATCGGATTCTCCCGGAGGACTCTTTCTCTCTCAACCCAAATGACCTTGTCTAGGGATTTGTCTGAGCAAGAACACATGAGATATTCCTCTCATGACGCTGAGAGTGGATGATCCTCTATCAACACTCAATAGCCCTCGTAAGGTCGACTAACACTCCCAATGACCAGCTGTACTAGATTTGGGACAGCCAAACCTATAAGTCTGGTATCAAAGAGTGGAGCACTCGTACAGGACATCCTTGGTGTCTTAAGTCTAAGGACTAGATACACCACTAGGACTACGGAATTGCTGTCTAACAATAAGTCATCATCAACCATCCAGTATTTCGTAAGTGGATCAATTAGTGAACTCGTTCTCCAACGAGCACTTGTACCATATCCCTAGTGTCCCCACACGAGTAGCTATGAGACCAGCTGCATCCATCTTATGGACGGGTATATAGTACACCAGTTTGTCCGGTTATCACGATGTCCCTCTCGAGTAACCTATGACCAGGATTATTTAGGATCTGTGTTTAAAGGTGAACCGATCTCATTATCGTAATCTCATCACGATCCGATTCCCATTACACAAATCCAAGGACATCACAATATATACATGCATATTGTAATAATTAATATAAAGTGATATATGCCAAAATATAATAAGCAAAATGATTCTGTATCAAGTCACACGTGCCATCACTCACGTGATTGGCTTGCTGGGCACCTATGACTAGTAAGGATGAGATCATTCGCTACGTGAATTACATAGATGACTCCACTCTTGCTCAGTTCTACATGTTGGGCACCATGACTCCTGAGTTACAGAGATAGTATGAAAAGATGGATGTCAGATCCATTATCCTACATCTCCGAAAATTATTTGAGGAATAGTGAAGAACTCAACGATATAAGATATCCAAGAGTCTCTTCCATGCTAGGATGATTGAGGGGACACCAGTTCAGAACCATGTCCTTAAGATGATTGAGTTGATAGAGAAACTCACAGGTCAAGGAATGGTCCTAGAGGATGACTTATGTGTAGACCTTATACTTCAGTCCCTACCAGTTTCCTTTTCTCGGTTAATAATGAATTTTAATATGAACAAGCTTGAGGTGACTCTCCCTAAGCTCCTCAATATGTTGAGAGAGGTAGAGAGCACCATTAAGAAAGAGAAGTCAGTTTTCTATGCTAGTGAGACCAAAAAGAAAACGAAGGCAAAAAAGTCCCTTAAGAAGGGTAAGGGCAAGGACAGATCGAGTAAAGCAATGGTTGCTAAGAAAGACCCAACAAAGGACAAAGGCTAGTACTTATACTTTGGCAAAGATGGGAAATAGAAGAGGAACTGCAAAAAGTACCTTATAGAGAGGGCGAAACAGAAGCTTGAAGAAGCTTCAGGTACATTAATGATCAGTCTCTAGTTGTCAGATTTTTGTAATAGTGCTCACATCTACAATTTATTGTAAATTCTAGCAAAGCCTAGGAGATTGGCATAAGGATCTTTGCATAATGGTTTACTTATGCTAGATACTACTCCACATATCATGAATGTAAGTGCGTCCAAGAGGAAATAAGATGCATATGTCATTATAGGCTAGGTTAGATCCATGAGAGAAGGATTCAAAAGTCACTAAATGATAGATATAAAGATCCATTCGACTATGAGTCATATGCAACTTGTGAGCCTTACCTTCATGAAAAAATGATCAACTCTCCGTTTAGTGGAATTGGAGAGAGAGCTATTGAGTTATTGGAACTCATACATAGTGATGTATGTGGTCCCATGTCAACTCATGCCATAAGTGGTTACTCCAACTTCATTACTTTTACTAATGATTTCTCAAGATATAAACATGTGTACTTGATGAAGTACAAGTCCGAGACCTTCGAGAAATTCAGGGAGTAAAAGAATAAAATGGAGAATCAGACTAGAAAGAGTATCAAGACTCTTTGATCAAATCGAGGAGGTGAGTACTTGAGTACAGAGTTCACCCAATTCCTCAAGGACCATGGGATTCTGTCCTAGTGGACACCTCATTATACACCCTAGCTCAAAAGTGTATCCAAAAGGAGGAATCACACACTATTAGACATGGTGTGGTCCATGATGAGTTTTGTCGACCTCCCCATCTCATTCTAGGGATACGCCCTAGAGACCGCAACTTACATTCTAAACAGAATTCTAACTAAGTCGGTGATGTCTACATATAAGATATGGAAAGGGAAGAAGCCCAATCTTAAGCTTGTTAAGATTTGGGGCTACCCTGCCCACATCAAAAGACACAACCCCAATAAATTGGAACCTAGGATGGAATGGTGCATATTTATGGGATATCCCAAGGAAACTAATGGGTATTATTTATATTATCTTGAAGACCAAAAGATCTTTGTAGCCAAGAGAGTGGTGTTCCTTGAGAAGGAACATATTCTTGGCAGAGACAGTGGGAGCATGATAGAGTTGAGTGAGGTTGGAGAACCTAGCTTAAGCACCATTCCATAGCCCGAGTCTGTTCGGGTACCTAGCTCACAAGTTCCGACTTTACGTAGGTCTGATAGAGTATCTCATCCTCTTGAGAGATATGTGAGACATATTATAGGAGAGGATGTTGAGGATATTGATCATCAGGCCTACGAAGAGGCTATTACGAGTATAAACTCTAGAAAGTGACAAGAAGCCAAGAATTCTGATATAGTTTCCATGTACTCCAAAAAGGTTTGGAACCTAATTGATGTACCCGAGGGTATTGTACCCATTGGTTGCAAGTGGATCTTCAAGAAAAAGATCGAAGTATATAGAAAGGTAGAGACCTATAAAGCAGGGCTAGTGCCTAAGGGGTATCGTTAAAAGCAAGGTGTTGATTATGATGAAACCTTCTCACCTATAGCCTTGCTAAAATCCATGTGAATTGTATTAGCTATTACAACACATTATGATTATGAGATATGGTAAATGGATGTGAAAACCGCGTTCCTCAATGTCAACCTCGAGGAGGAGGTGAATATGATATAACATAAGGGATTCGTATCCAAGGATAGTCATGATAAAGTGTGTAGGTTGCTTAGGTCCATTTATGGACTGAAGCAAGCTTCCTAAAGTTGGAACATAAGATTTGATAAGGCAATTAGATCTTATCACCTTGTTAAGAACGAAGATAAGCCTTGTATATATAGAAAGGTAAGTGGGAACGTTATCACCTTCTTGGTGTTATGTGTCGATGACATCCTGATTATTGGGAATGATGTAGGAATGCTATCCATGGTAAAGACTTAGTTATCTAGACACTTCTCCATAAAGGACTTAGGAGAAACATCCTATATATTAGGGATTCGAATCTATAGAGATAGATATAAGAGAATGTTTGGCTTGTCCCAATCTAGGTACATAGACACCATTATCAAAAGATTTGACATGTGATATCATTTTCTTGAAGTATGTCTCCAAAGACTCTTGAAGAAAGGGCAGACATGTATATGATACCCTATGCCTCAATGATAGGGTTTATCATGTATGCTATACTATGTACCAGGCCTAATATAGTGTATACTCTGAGTGTCATAAGCAGGTATCTAGTGGATCCAAGCTAGGAGCACTAAAAATCAGTAAAGTGTATCCTTAAGTACTTGAAAAGTACTAAGGATCTTTTGCCAGTATATGAAGGTAGTAGCCTTAGGGTTGAAGGCTACATGGACTCAAGTTTCCAGTTGAAGGTAGTAGCCTTTAAGTGTCACAGGGGTCTGATGAGAATCTGACACATTGGTGATTGGCTTTAGGTAAAGTGGGAGATTGCTAGTCATAGGTGCCCTGTAAGCCAATCACATGAGCGATAGCATATATGATATGGATACATATTCCTTTTGCTTATTATATATTGGTATTTCTAGCACTTTATATTGCTTGTTACATATATGCATAAATATTGTGATGTCCGTGGATTAGTGCAATGAGAATCAGATCGTGATGAGATCATGATAATGAGACAGATTCGCCTTTAAACACAGATCCTAAATAATCTTGGTCATAGGTTAGTTGAGAGGAATATCAAGAGAACCGAATAGACTAGTGTGTTATATACCCATCCATATGATGGAGGCAACTGGTCTCATAACTGCTCATGTGGGGACACTAAGGATATAGTGCAGGTGCTCATTGCAGAATGAGTTCACTAATTAATCCGCTCATGGAATATTAGATGGTTGATGATGCCTTATTGTCAGACAATGATTCCGTGGTCTAGTAGTGTATCTGGTCCTTAGACTTGAGACACTAAGGATGTCCTATATGAGTACTCCACTCTTTAGTGCCGGACTTATAGGTTTGAAAGTTTCAAATCTAGTACAACCAATTATTAGTAGTGGCAGCCAACCTAACGAGGTCTATTGAGTGTCGATAGATGATCATCCGCTCTTAGTATCATGAGAGGAATATCCTATGTGTTCTTGCTTAAACAAATCCTTGGCCAAGGTCATTTGGATTGAGAGAGAAAGAGTCTTTTGGGAAATCCGATTAGAGTGAAACTCGAGGAGAAACCGTATGAGCCAGACAACACCATGCCCAATATATGGTCTTTGGGATATTAGATGGATGAGGGACTATAGGTATATGATAACTGAGGATAGATATATCCAAAGGATTGGATTTCCCTATATCATCTGGGTACTACGGCGTAGTGGCCTACTACGTCCGTTGTCGATGAGTCGAGTGAATTATTATGGAGATAATAATTTACTAAGCTAGAAGGAGTTCTAACATGTATAACTGATGGCCAGCTCGATATTGGGCCAAGTGGGTTATACATATATGGTAGGTGTTACGATGAGTAGAGGTTCAGATATGAGATATCCGTTGGAGCCCCTATCTTATTGGATGTCCAATAAGCCCCCGAATTTTTGGATCTTATGGATGAGATCCAATAAGATCTAATAAGAGATTATTAGGTTGAGATCCACTAATCTAAGAGGCTTGGGTAATTGGATGGAGATCCAATACCCAATAGGGTAGGATCCATTAGGGTTAATTGGGGGCCTCTATAAATAGGATGGAGCTAAATATCCATAGGCTGGGGCTTCTTAGTTGCCATATCTTATTCTCCTCTCTCCTTTTCTCCTCAGATAGCAGGCATGGAGATCTGAGGAGCATCGTTGCAAACTTGTTGTATAGATCACCACTAGAGAGGATGACGCTTGACCTCCTTTATCCACTCCTACAAATCTGTGGGGATTCAGGGATATACGACCTCCCTAGGTAACACAACTATCTCATGCGTGGTTTTCTGTGTCACAAGTTTTGTGCACCAATCTACACACGACAATAAACATATATTAGGAAATTTAGGGTTTTTGTTTTATGTTCTTCTATTGTGCATGTGATGTCACCCCTAGATTTTCCCAACACAACCATCGGCATAGAGAGAAGCAACCGCCGACCCTTCCTTAACCCTATTGAGAAGCTATAGTCTCACCCTATTCCTTGAACTCTTCTCCTCTATTCCTCGATAGGAAAGAGGAGCAGACGAAAGGGAGCGATGCGCGTGCGATCACAACAGTCGATCTATATCTCGCCGGTGCCTCTACTCGTCTGTTTTAAGAAGAGGAAGAAGGAGAACAGAGGGGCTACAGAGGGGAGGGTGCGATCACAATAAGTCGATGATTACAACCTTTCCATCAACGATCATCTCAAGCAGTATGGAAGAGCCATTGCCGCCATCACCAATAGTAGGACCTTTGGCCGTTGAGGTGAGATCGCCTTCCTTCACGAAGTGCCACAAGGGATAACCCCTCTTATGTTCTACGAAGAGGAAGGGCGTAGGACCTTCGGCCACCGAGAGGCGAGGGAGGGCACTGCTACCCCAAGTCACCTTCCCTGCGCGCAAAACCACTGGCCACTATAGGGTGCCGCTGACAAGGGTGTGATCGTAACAGCCTTCCCGTCACCAATCTCTCCTTACCACGTATAACCTTCTTTTGACACATACCAAGAACTCTTTTCAAACTTTTGTTGCTTTTCAACTTTTAAAGCTAACTTACTCACATCATTTAAAGATCAATATAGCTATAGTTAAAAAACTTTAGTAATATCATACTTTAGACCTCCTAAGTATCTTGCAATGGTTTGCTCTTTTGGTTCCACAAGCTCTCATTTTAACATGATATTATCGAATTCTGTTGTGAACTCCTCCACACTAAGATCTTTTTGCTTGAAATTATAGATTTTGAGAAAGATCTCTTGCCTATAATTGTTAGGTAAATATTTTCTCTTCAGCTCCCTTTTCATTTTCTCCCATGTGATAGTCTTATTCTTTCCCATACGTTCTCTTTGTTTCTTCAGATTTTTCCACCAAAATGATGCATTTTGTTTGAGTTTGAGTGCCACAAGTTTTACCTTATTTAGTTTTGGTGGTTCATAAAAATCGAAAATTCTTTCTACTATATTAAGCCAATTGATAAAGTCATCAAAGTTTATTTTACCTTCAAACTCTGGAATATCCAAACTTGGGTTATATTTGTTCAGCTACTCATCTTAGACTCCATGTCTTGCCTGAAATCTTCTCGACTCCCTTAGATAAGGAGGTGTATCATCATTAGAAGTAAATTCTTGGACGTCATTTTCATGCTAGTTGTGTCTACTTTGAAGTTCTTCGATTATTTCATTTTTTTCTTGTAGACTAGGCAACAATCTTTGTAGCTATAGCCTCAATGACTCAGCATCATCTTCATGGCCGCTACCTTCACCAAATATATATTTTTCATTTTTCCTTGCCATGATCTATAATCTTTAGCTCTAATACCAAACTGATACTGGGGGGGTAAAATGCATAATGGATTTCGGAAGAAAGTCGATAGTAGGAAATGAACGAACTCACGATAAAACTTTAATAAGATAAAAAAAAAAAGTTCACCACCAAGTTTAAAATCACAAAGGGATATAGTAAGATCACCACTCCAAGGATAATAAACAAGGATACAAAACTAAAAACAAAAGACTCACCACTTCAGGACGTATCTAAGAGATACATACTTTATGAGAGCACTCCAAGAAAGCTTCTGCCAATATTACTTCCTCCTTGGTGATGAAGAAAAGCAACTTGAAACAACTATTACTTTATCTAAGGAATATGCTAATGAGCTATCGTATTTGAGTGGGCTGAGTTGAAAACTATGAGGCAACATTGTGGGCTAAAAAAAATACCATAGCATCAGCAAGGTCCATGTGAGCAGATTATAGCAAATTAGGCACTCCCATGTCACCTCTTATTTAGCTTGTGCTAGTGATTAATAAACTTTAATGCCTCATGGTCAGAATATAGGACAAATGACTTGGCAAGAAGATAATGACTCCAATGAGATAAAGTTCAATAAATGGCATATAACTCCTTATCATAGGTAGAATATTTCCTTCTTGTATTATTCAATTTCTCACTAAAATAGGCAATGGGCTTTCCATCTTGACTCAAAACAACACAAATTCCCACATTATATGCATCGTATTCAACTTCAAACACATTGTCAAAATTAAGTAGTACTAAGACAGGAGCTTCGGTCACCTTTCTTTTTAAAAGCTCAAAAGCATCATTAGCCTCACTAGTCCATTTGAATTTATCACATTTAAGGCATTCGGTATTTGGAGCGACAATAGAACTGAAACCCTTGATGAATCTTCTGTAAAAAGAAGTTAAGTCATGAAACTCCTCACATCATGCAATAAAGCAGGTGTTGGCCAATTGAGAATAGCTTCTACCTTACTTTGATCCATTAGGATTTCATTTTTCGAAACAACATACCCTAAAAGTTTTGACTTTATGTAATAATAAATCGCCCCTCGATTTCCCTACACCTAGCACACAAGTTCTGACATTATGTAGGTTTGACAAAGTATTCTATCCTCTTGAGAGATATGTGGGATATATTAGAGGAGAGGATGTCGAGGATATCAATTCTCAGACCTACGAGGAGGCTATTATGAGTATAGACTTTGGGAGTGGCAAAAAATCATGAATTCTGAGATGGATTCCATGTACTCCAACAAGATTTGGAACCTAATTAATACACCCGAGGGTATTGTACCCATCGATTGCAAGTAGATCTTTAAGAAGAAGATTGAAATAGATGGAAAGGTAGAGACTGATAAGACCCTAAGGTTTTATCATGGAAGAAAGAGGAGAAAAGGGGATGATCATTTCGAGGGGATCGGCCTCTTAGGGTTTGTCAAAAGACTTAATAATAAATAAATATTAAATAAACCTCTACCTGACTCTAACTGAACTAAATAGACTTAATAAACATTATTCAAAAGCTCAGAAAATAAACGGGTCCTAACAATTCCTCCCTCTTCAAATAAACCTTGTCCTCAAGGCTGAGCAGCATCAAACTCAAAGAGTTTTTCTTTCAACACTTTAGTCATAGGGTATCTGTAGCACATCACAACCCGTTGATCAAGTAAGTATGGTCTCCACTTCTTGATAGTGTAAGAAATAGGTTAGCCTTTTGGTGTTCTAGTCTTCTGAAAACCCTCTCCATCCGATGGCCAGTAGTAGTTGTGACCTTATTGTTAGGATCAAGAGCACTCAGAGGGGGGGGTGAATTAGTGCAGCGGAAATCTTTCGACGATTAAAACTTCGTTCGTACGATAAAAATGATTTCGGTGTAAAAGCCAATTCTAAGATTACTTTAACTTAAGATTAAGCGAGATGACGTTAAAGTAAATCTATGAAGGCAGTTTGCAGTTATGATGGAAATCAGAATGTAAGTGCAAACTGAAATACGACGTTCGTACGATAAAATCGGTTTACGTCTAAATGCCGATTCTGAAAATATTGAATTTTGAAACACATTTTGTAAATAATGCGTAGAAGGCAGTTTGCAGTTATGATGGAAATCAGAATGTAAGCGCAAACTGAAATATGATGTTTGTACGATAAAGTCGATTTACGTCTAAACGCAGATTCAGAAAGCACTGAACTTGGAAACTCGTTTTGTAAATGCGCAGAAGGCAGTAAGCTATTGAGGAGGTTTGCAGTAAAGATAAAATGCTCAAAGTAAATGCAAACCGAGATTTAGAGTGGTTCGGTCAATCTTGACCTACGTCCACTTTCGGCTTCCTCCACCGACGAGGTCACCGACGTCCACTAGAGGCCTTCCTTCAATAGGCGAAGGCCAACCACCCTTTTACAGTTTCACTCCTTTTGACGGGCTTAGGAGACAACCCTTACAGAATTTTCTTTCCTCTCCT
>LVTN01002293.1:2505-16816 GCA_001649415.1 Musa itinerans
GCAATAGATGAATCTTTTCTGCAGCCTTTGAGTAGCAACTTGGAGGGAGGAACCCCTATAGAGTTCCAAGGAGGCCGGTCCCTTAAAGAGATCAATCCCAAGTTTAGAATCTGCAAGGGTTCTAACAGAAACCCATTTTCTATAATATTCCATAATTCAAAATCCATTGAAATTAGGAAGATCCTCATTCTAGTCTTTCAATATGTGTAATCCGTCTCATTGAACATGGGCGGACATGTAATTGAATGACCCTCTTGGTTGCTGGCAAATGCCATCTCTCTTGGGTTTTAAACCAAATAAAAGTGAACCTTACTCTGATACCAATTGTTAGGATCAAGAGCGGCACTAAGAGGGGGGGTGAATTAGTGCAGCGAAAAATTCTTCGATTTTAGAAAAATGTTCGTTTCGATTCAATCTGTTTCGGAAATCAATTGAACTTGAAAGCTTTCATAAAAGTGCTAAGAGAAGGTTAAGGAAGTTTGCAGTAATGTAAATTACACAAACAGAAAAGCAAATTAGAATTTAGAGTGGTTTGGTCAAAATGACCTACATCCACTTTCGGATTCCTCCTCCGTCGAGGTTACCAGCATCCACCACTAAAGGCCTTCCTTCAATAGGTAAAGGTCAACCGCCTTTTACAACTCTTTCTCCTTTTGCCGGGTTTAGGAGACGACCCTTACAAGTCTCACTCCTCTTTCTTGGATGGTTACAAGGCTAAGAGATGAAGGAGGAGAACTCTTCTTACTTTTACAACACTTTAAGACTCAAGAATTCAAGATTATGTCAATGCTTTCGTGCCCTTTCATGCAGAAAAGGGTGAGGTATTTATAAGCCCCAATGGCTTCAAAAATAGAGCCAAAAAGTGTCTCATCTCGAATTTTCGAGGTATTGGCAGTACCAATGCCATTATTGGTCGGTACCACCGCTTGACACCTGACACTAGGCGGTACTATCGCCTGACAGAGCTCGGAGATCGAGCTCTGGAGGTACCACTGCCTGACAGGGGTAGTACCATCGCCCAGAACTCCTGGGAGACTGAGTCTCCTAAGCGGTGCCATCGCCAGCCCTGGCGGTGCCATCGCCAACCTTATCGGTGCCACCACCGGCCATGTTTTCAGGTGCTGAATGGGCTATTTAATCCAGCCCTATTAAGGGCCCAATTGGCCCCTAATTGAGTTAGTGGGATCACCTCTCAATCCTAACTCAATTTACAGTTCTAACTACGATTAAGGCAAGTGCTTAGTCTGGTATGTCGATCTTTCCCTCGGCGATCCTCCGGTGAACTTCTAACGAGCTCTTGGCGAGCTCCCGGTATATCGTCCGAATCTTCGACTCCGACCCATCATCTGCTTTACACCTTATTGCTATCGTAGTTAATCCTACACGCTTATCTCAACACATAGATTAGGTCAAATAAATTACCAATTGATTTGATCATCAAAATCCGAGATTCAACACTCTCAGCCCGGCAACAACCATTCCTTCTGTGGTGCCACATAAGTTTGACTTGTGCGACATAAGTTTGACTTGGTATGCACGTCTCATCTAAATAAATCATGGTCTCCGTATTATATATTCAAATTATATTTTAAGCTTTATTATCAGATAATATATAATAAAGAATTTCGTCAATACCAATTCTCTACCTGAATACCTTAGCACTCAAATATCAAAAACAAAATAGAGAGGATAATGATGATAATAGAGATGTAAATTTAACTCAAATGTGAGATTTTTTAATATTTTAGTTGATAACTTGTTAAGATTTTTACCGAGTAAAGTAATTAGCATCTTCACATTACATATTAGAGTACAAGAATGCATCATCCTAACGCTTTAGCATTCAAATTTCAATTGGTGAGTATATTACTTTTTTTTTTCTATATGGATACGAAAAATTTTACATCCCAAAATTTGATCAAATTAATGAAAATATTTACGATGCAGTTAAAAAAGATACCAGTCTTTTGAAAGCTGTTCTATTGTCCGTCTCATCTAATTTTCTGTAAGTTGTAGTTGATGCGTCTATGGTTTAATTTGGTCGTTCCATTCATATGGCAAGTGGTGACATATAAAGTGACACTCTAACTTGTCATGAGGGACAAACACATAAGTAGAAAAATAGCTTTTATAGATTGGATTGACCAACAAAAACCAAGAGACTCTCTAACCTTACCGGAGATAAACACATGAGAAGATAATTAGCTACTATAGATTAGATTATCATTAGAAGAAATCATGGATAATTAGATGATCGATTCAAATTCAATCATCATAATTTTCTTATATGTTGCTTTTTTGTCACCATGTTTTACAATATGACCGACGTTGAATTTTCAAATAAACTCCCTCGTTACTTTATTTTATGACATCTCTATCTATGAGGTCACATCTTTTTCCTTAGCTACTTTTGAAATTCATCTAAGTGATTATTTCTAAGTGAAGAATCATGATATCTTACACCCTTTTTGTAGGTTTTAAGATTTTTACATGTTAGAACAGAATCTGATTATCCGATCCAAATTACTGAATCTATCACATATTGGTCTATTGGAAGCTTAAGCTTTTAGAATATGTGTGTGTGTGTGTTACGTCATTACATAAATCGCATTCTCAATCCGTAGGTATTGTATTGAGGCAAATAATATGTGTTGTATTGAGGCAAAGAAGAAAGAATCTTACCAATGTAACGTAGCATATTGTGATGGTTGCTAGTAAGTCATGTTTAGTTCATCAGTAGTTAACTAGAGGTGCACACGGCAATTAGATCTCAAGCTACACTTATAAGTGAGTCAATGACGCCCTGTCAACCAAAACTTTGCCGTCACCATATTATTGTGTCAAGATCCATCTCTTATGACAAATCATAAGTGTGTTCATAAAATAACATAGCCTTTCAAGAAAAAACCAAAAATAAAAAGGTGGGAGAAGACTAATGCATATCGGCAAATATCATATCCAAAATAGAGAGGATAATGGTAATAGTAGAGATGTATATTTGACTTAAATATGAGATACAACAAATATAAAATAATTTTTTCCAAAAATATTATCACTCCAAACGTCTAAAACAATGACTACAATAAATTATCTTTACTTATATATATGTATCTCTAGTTTTATCTAAAGCAAGCTCTATTTCTTTAGTTAGAAATTGTGGTAATAGGTACCATCACGAAAAGATATAACTATGGATTTTACATTCTTAGGTAAATGCCTACATATTATTATGACGATTCCATCGTAATAATAGATTTTTTTTTCCTACAAATAAAAACCATATTAATAGTTGATATATCACTGTGGTTCCTCAACTACAGTAATAGATGTTTTTATGCCTGTGAATAAAAATTTTGATAATAATTTAATTATTACTATGATTACTTACTATAGTAATATATGCTTTTACTATGCAAACGACATAGTTTAGATATTACTATGATTATTCAATTATAATAATATTTACTTTTATGCTGCAAAGGACAACCACAATAATAATTCAGCAATAATATTTTAGTTATTACTATGATTATTTCAAATGTAGTAATAGATATTTTTACCCCACAAAAGACAACCACAATAATAATTCACAAAAGTATATGTATTACTATGATAATACCAACCACACTAGTGGCTCACAATTCACAATAGGAAGATAATATTCTTCTGTTAAAAATATTAATTAATATAAAGATTTTTCTTTTGTAAGTTTTGAATAGCACAATATCAAAAAGTTACAAAAGATATGCTTCCTAGTGCTTCTCTCAAAGTCAGGCATATGCATAGAATAAATAATAATAATTAGATACATTAATATAAATAAGAATTTATATGATAAAAGAAGTTTTTAAACTTTACCTATATTATCTATTCGAGAAGCTCTTTTATCTAGAAGGAAGTAATTGCAATTGAGTTACATTTCTTCCATATCTTGAGTAATTTTTTCGAGCTTTTCTTTTAGTTGTCAAATTTTTTCATCTTTCTTATTCTCAGACTGTGTGGTCATACATCTTTAACAATGAGATTTAGATGCTATAAAATCTAAGGAGATGATCCTATACCATAACATCGCACATATTTTGATTTCTCTAATTCTAAAACTTGAGAAACAATATCTTCACTTAATGAAATATTAGTTGTTGTGAGTTTAAGATGTTGTGTCTCAATATTCTTTATTTGTTTCTACAATAAAAACAAACATATTCTTAATAGAAAGTTAAGATTAAAAAAAAAGAATAATAATAGTAATGAAAGGATCGAGTGATACATACAATTACTCTTCCTACATCCTCATCTACTGGCATTTTATCTTTTTTTATGACTAATAATAAAAATATCATCTCTGGCTAACTTCTTCTTTATCTCGTCTTCCTAATAAAATATTAAAAAAATATTATTGGTAAATACAAAAATATATTAGATAATTTTAAAAAAATTTGCTTACATTTTTATCAACTAACCTGACTTTAACTTTTGTTTCCCTAAAGTATGTGATATTTTTGTTTTGATTTGTTGACCTTACATTTCTAGCTAAGATTCTAAAAAAATATTTTAAATATCATAAAATTGACATAAAAATAATAGTACAAAAATCAATATTTACATACATAAAATGATACTGAAATGAATTCAAGAATATTTATACATGTCCTTCCTCATAATTCCAATAAGTAATAAGACTAGTCCATTGGTCTTTATTAACTTTATCAAGAATATTTTTCAAATGATAGAACATAAACCTAGAGCTATCATAATGACTGGATTTTAAGTTACTTTTTAAATTTATTCATTTAGAATTAATATATTGTAGTATCCACTTAGCCATATTTTGACTACAAGGATAGTCAAACTTTGACTGTAAAAAAGATACTATAAACCAATTAATAATCAATTACTTGAGGTTAAATATCTTATGTTATTAATTCAAAGTAACCAGCAAATGCTTCTACAACTTTCACCATATATTTTTTCAATGAATTAGATATTTATTTCCATGTTTTGCAATTGATAGGTGTCATCTCTAAAAGATTGGTGACACAAAAACAAAGCCTAACCTGTAACGAAGGACAAACACTTTGGGAGAAAAATAATTTTCGTGGGCTTGATTGGAAGCTACGAATAAAGAAAACAAGGGAAACTCAGACAAGCCTTGTATAAATTAGATGGTCATTATAATAAATAGTTGATAAATTCTTTTTTTATTTAGATTTGAAGAGTCACATGAACCATCAAGCATTACGATTGGTGTCATTGAATCGCATGAGCCATTCATATTTTGTGTCGACCTCATAAAGTGTCAAAGACATTACTATCGTTGGATTATTCTTATTTCGTGACCCTAATCACTAAGTAAAAATCTATTATTTTATTATATATTATCTCTATCTTATTATTTTGTTGCTTGTTTAGTTGGTGTTAGCACTGCAGTTTCTTATCACTTTTATACTTGATTTATTTTCGTATATTGAGGAATTTTTTTTCAATATATATGCATTTTGATTTAAGAATCTCTAGCTTCTGATTGGAACGTCAACTCTATGTTGTGCCTATCCGCAGATATAGATACTTGCTGGGATTTGTGCCTAATGGGGTAATAGGGTTGGGAATAGAGATATTTTCTGTTCGTCTGTGTATCTACACAGATATGAGGTGAGGACGGATAGAACACACTCCACTCGTCCTTGTTATTATTATAACCTCATCAATATATGGGCCTAAATGTTAGGCCCAAACTCCTAATCCGTTTGATTCAAATTAAATTAAATTTTGATAGAGTTAATTATAAGTTACTTAATTCGATTGAACCAAATAAAATAATAACAACATCTAACCGTAACACTCCCCTCCTCTATCATAGAAATAAATTTAACATTCAATATTTATTATTATTTTTATAAAAAAATTAATATTATTAATTAGTTTAAATAATAGTTTTATTTTTTTAAAAATAAAATAAATTAATCTAACTCACGGGTTTTTCTCCCTGATAGAGATGAGATTTTCTGAGAGGAAATGGGATGCGGATGAAGGACAGGGATGATATGAAAACGAGGACGGGAAGCACTCCCACCGCACCGCACCTCACCTCACCTCACCCCGCTGGCATCGCCACTAACGTTTGGGCACGTTATGTTGCTTCTCAGAAGACATGGGAGTAGAATCCGCTGCTGCGTGCATGCATGCATGCCTGCCTGCCTTGGTGGCCCAGCCCTATTTAAATGAGATCAATGATATAGTGGTGGTAGCTTCAACAAACTATGTCCGCTATTTAAAGCACCATGTTGTCTCTTCCACCGACCATCCTCCATTTCTGCTGTTAGCCCAACCTATCACTACAAGCCTTCTTAACAACTTCTTCTGCATCCATGATGAACTATGACTATTACTAAAGAAACACTGATAACTAAAAGCTTTTATTCAACATTGTCACTTATTATCTCTCAACCTTTGAAACTAACTAATCTCTCATACTCTCTTATCTCTTTTTCTTCTCATGATTTTGTAATGCATTCATTATATAGATTACTACTCATAGCTAATGAGAGGTGCACACAGCAATTAGATCTCATAATTGAGTCACCCGTACAAGATGGTACATTTTGGTTCATTAAGACCATGAAAGCGATGCTGTAGCTACTGCAAGGGAATGTATACATCTTCATTAAAGAGAGAGGTACATGTTAGGTTTGGAAGGTGGATGGATGCCCATTAAATATAATCACCTCTCTTGATTAACCGCTGTAGTTTAGTCATCTCTCTGGCTCCCATGCAACACAAAAGGAACAGAGAAGAAGGCTTCATCTTCCTTGTTTACAGCCCCCCGTGGATGATGAGAGCAGGTAGGTGTAACAACACAGCTAAATATGAAGCCTGCAATGCTATAGCTGCGGTCTAACGAAGTCTGCGCACAGGAAGGAAGGAGGAAGCAGCAGCAGCAGCAGCACCGAGGCCATGGCTATGGTGTTCGAGCTCCACAACGGAGAAGCTGATCTTGTGTTCTGCGCGGTCATAATGTGGCTCTCCGTCATTTCCATCGTCATCTTTTCTTCTGTGGGCGGTCTGAGCCAGCCGAGGCAGCGGTCCAGGGACAGCAGGCTGGTGCTCCCCGGTGAGGCAGGTTGCAGGTGCGGCTGTTGCATCGGAGGCGCCGGTGTTTGTGGCACTTATCTCTCCTGATCTGATGTAAGGTGGAGGACGATGACTCCTCCGGAGAACCGCACATCGATCACATGCATTTCTTGCTTGTGCTCTTTCTCGTACATTTCTTAGTCTTCGGTGTGCTTTGTCTCCTATTTAGTTTTCCAGTCTCCTTTCTTCTTCCTACGCAACGAAGCCTGTGAAGCTTCAGATGGGAAAGAGAAGAACTTGTCACAGGTGAAGGTCTCGTTAAGAGACCGGCTAAAAGTATCCTCCAGCCAGCTTCTACTTAGTGATGACGTTAATATTGATAGCTCTGATACCAATCTCACAAACGAACGAGAGGAGAACATGGGAGTATGATAAACAATGGATAATTTATCCTCATAATCGTTTTCTATCCAATAGTGTCTCTCATAATCGTTTTTTTTTTTTGCATGAATATCAGTTTTATAAAATTTTATTGAATCGGTTCAGATCAAATTCCTAAACTCTTCTCCTCCTCCTCCTCCATCTCTCCTCTGCCCTTGTCTCCCATAATAACATTAGAATGATGATCCGATAGATTATTAAAAAATTTAAATTGTTTGATCGAAGTTGACCTAGTCACATTCGAAAATGAATTTAAGGCCACTCGTTCACATAACGTATCTAAAAAAATCTAAATTTTGATAATTATCGTATTTTTTAAATAAAAATATTACTGATGATATTAAAATGATGTCCTAATAGATATCTATTACAATTTTGAGATAGTTTTATTGATGTTGACCTTACTATACTCGAAAATGAACTAAAATATGATCCTTCACAGAACACAGATAAAAAATTTAAATTTTGATAATTAATTATCTTAAAATTTTATAAAAGTATAAAAATAACTAATGATGTTAAAATCATGTTCTAGTAGAGTGATAAAACTTTGACGCTATTGCTCTTGAAAATGAATTAAAATGTATTCGTTCACAAGTTCTATAAAAAAAATCTAAATTTTGATAATTAATTATTTTAAATTTTTTAAAATAAAAATATTATTAATGATATTAGAATGATATCTTAAATGGTTTGGTTGAAATTGACCCAATTATACTAAGAAAATGAATAAAAAATACTCTCGTTCACATAATCTTATAAAAAAAATATAATTTAATAATAAATTATTATAAAATTTATAAAAATAAAAAAATTACTAATGATGTTAGAATGATGTGCTAGTAGAATCGTATAAGTTTGAAATAGTCTCGTTGATGTTAACCCTTTATACTTAAAAATAAACTAAAAAATATTTTTTTGTTAAAAATTTTAAAAATTTGATAATTAATTATTCTAAAATCTTTTAAGAGGTGGAGATATTGGCAAAGGAGGCAGAGATAGAGTTGAAGGAGAAGGCGAAGCAGAAGGAGGAGGCGGAGACGGAAGAGGAGAAAGAGAAAACAGTGAAAGGAAAAAAAAAAAAGATAAAGGAAGAAAATGAAGAGGAGAAGACGGACGAGGAGGCATAACTTGAGAAACACAACTATAGACTAGATTAGTACAACAGAAAATAATCAAACTGGGCCAGTTCAAAAAATAAATAAAATCATTTGACCTAAAAAGGCACCTTTATCTAAATGAGAAAAGATAGGAGCCCCTCGGTAACAACGATTGTAACGGACACAATCAGGTAAAAAGTCAATAGTATGGTTTTTTAATAAATTATTAATAAAAATTATATCTTTTTTCATCAAAATTACAATATCTCCATATACTTGTCACCATAAACCCTTATCACATTCCGAGGTCAAATACAAAAAAGTTGATGCACATTTTTCCATGGAGATTACCTTTCATTTCTATATACCGTTTTGGAATTCATTTTCTAACACAAGGTACAAGATAATAATTTAATTTTATTTTCTAGAATCCTCTTAAACTTATTATTATTTTTAAATGCTTTCACTTGCATAGTACTTTTCTCGTAGTACGTCACTTGAAGAGGATTATTTTTGTAGCTTTTTCATCTTAACATCATCATGCACCAACCAACTCATTGCTCTATATAAGGTCTATAAGATAACTTCTTATCGGTTGCTGGGTTTCAATCCTCCTCGAGCCTATTGGACAAATATGGTTATCCTTATTATTGAATTGAGGATTATTTATATAGATTTTGAGATGAAAATCCTACTCATGTAAATAAATGAGCTATGATTTATCCTTAAATATTAGATTTTCATATATCTTTCTATCATCAATTTTTATCATGTCCCATATCCAACCGTAGGTGAGGAGCCTAGCTGAAATAGAAGAATAACGATAGGCACACTTAGATTTATTTTGAGGAAATGACAGGTAGATGTTATGATTTGGTTGAAGTCCTCCGGTTTGATTTATGGAGCACCGTGGACAATGGAAAGATTATAAAAAATGGAGACATTGTGTCATGGACAAAATTATAAATAGAGTGTTCGATGTAATGCTTATATATGTTCATGTCTTTTGGTTTGTTCATGCTTTGCACAGCATGTAGAGGGACGGTCGAAAGCTTAACAGTTCCAATTTAGTTAGGTTTGGTGGCCAATTTAGGTTTGTAAATAAAGATTGTGTCATGTGGATACTTATAGGAGATTTCGGTTTGTAGTCGACCATTTTGGACCCTTTGTTGTACAACCATTTAAAGCTTGTAAAGTCTATTTTTAATTTGCATTGACTATGAAGTGTTTGTTGAAATAATTGCTTATGGATCCTGAGTGAGATGCTTTCTCTAACCCGTTTTCTCTTTTGTAGGTCCTAAGGGACCATATGAGATTTCGGGGAGATTGATCTTTGCGGATGGACATGCAAGGGTGCCACACGACTTAGGCAAAACCAACTAAGTGCACGACAGATTATATCAAAGCGGGACAAGCACTTAGAGAAACATTTGACATGTAAACGTGGGGGACCTAGTGGGGCTGCGTTGAGGGCAGCTAGTACGCGCAACTGTTTAGAGGAAAACGGGCATGAAAATATAGGGAAAATGAGTTACTCAGAGGAGCGGGCATCAAAGATTAACATTCAGAGGAATGGTCAACCCTTCATGTAAAAGGTACCACGAGGACAAGCAAACTAGGAGGAATGTGTAGCGCACAAAGTTGGGATAGCTGAGTTTGAGCTACGGCTCAACGTTGACAACCATACTTGATAGCACTAAAGGCAAGTGAGACGCTTGGTAAAGGATGAGACTATACAAGGTGGAATGAGTTGTTCAGTGACCGAAAAAGTTATGCAAAGCTCACAGAGATGAGAGAAATTACTAACTCGAATAATTCGATACTTATGCAAGGGCTTGTATGCGAATGATGAAATGTTCGTGACCATCCCAAAGCGATCGAAACTCAACTCCCTAGAACTTTGAAACTTTATATTCAGCGATACATCTGTAATAGGTTATATATATATTATATTATATTATAACGTAAATATATTTAATTTTGTGGGCGGATTAAAAATTGGTTTCCCCTCTCCTGCGATCGGCGGTTTGGCGTCACTTGACTCCAAAACTCCAACCCAGAAAGATCTCCGTCTCTCTCGTGAACCGCGCTAGGGGCAGGCGGGCCCGCTTCCCACGTGAACCTATCTCCCGTCCCCTCACGCCAACGGCTTCACGGACAGCCACGTGGCGCCTAATCTCAGTCCTCCGTCCTGGGAATCACGTGGTACGCGTTCGGATTGGATTCCATGCTTCTTGAGCGGAGCAACGTTGGTTCATTAATGCTTGTTCGACACGTCAATAGCCACGTGTACGGTACACGTTCGAACTCGAACTGTTGTGATTGGGTGATGAGATGTACACAAAGACCCTACGCCGTCACATCGATCGCCTTAATTACGACCGTGCACCAGCACACTCTTTCGAACATTCTCACGTCTCGTGCGTCCGTTGATCTCACTCACTCCCTCCGTCTTCCTTCCGTGGTGGCGATGGGAATCTCGAGAGTACCGCCGTCCCACAATTTGCCCCTGGTTCCTCCCAATGGCTCCGATCGGAGACCTCCGACGCCCTTTTTTGCGTCTTTCAGCATCAGCCTCTCCTCTTCCCACCACGTCTCCGGCGGCCACGGCAAACTGCTCCTCCGTATGGCGGGCATCGCGCCGACGCGGAGGATCGCTTTGGGTGGGAGGACTCGGGTCGTCGTATCCCCAAGGGCCGTTTCCGACTCGCGGAGTTCACAGACGTGCCTCGATCCTGATGCTAGCCGGGTGAGTTTGGCCCTCCGCTGCTGTTGCGATTCTTGGATTTCTTGGGTCTTCTTTTTGAACTGTCATTGGAAGCGTTCTCGGTGTGGAGATGGGCTGTTTCTGTTTCTACTGCAAGATTGGGCAACAAAAGTTACTGCTTTATTATATTTGGCTTTCTCCTTTAAGAAAATACTCCCCCGAGGCTAGCTTTTGGCTCACTGGTTCTATAGACATTGGTAATAGGTTGCATCAAGATCGATGAATGCTTTTCGATGTTTTTATCAACTAATCGTAGGTCCAGAGTGTGTCATTGAATTTCTTGAAAGATTGACTGGATCGAGTTTTTAGATTCTGAATGATCTTCTTTAAAAAAAAAAAAAACATACATTTTTTTGGCATTTCTTAAGGTTTGACTAGATCGAGCTTGTAGATTTTGAATGAGTTAGAAGAATGATGGGATAGATTTGCCGAAGATTTGTTTTCGTCATTTTTAAACAGAAGGATGGATTATCTGCGGTTAACTCAAGTTCATTATCATGAGAAATTCAGCTGGTTTCAGTACCTGAAGCAAGTATTTTACCAAGTTCCTCATCAAACACACTGCTCGGAGGAACCCGAATCATCTTTCATGAGCGGAAGAGTGAGTTTGGTTTCAAGTTCTCTGTCCCAAGCTTTGCAAGAAACTGACTCTTGTACGAGTTCTCTGAGACAGTAATTTGACTATTTTTATGTTGCTTTTCTTGAATTCTTTGGAAGTAAATGCAGATTATTCTCAAAATGGGAACTTGAGAACGTGTAGCTTTAAAACTACCTTAGATTATTTCTAGAAGTTGTTATTCGTTTTTTTCCAAAATCATGCTCATGTTTTAGTTCTGAAATAATTTTGGTGATAGATTACTACAGAAGTTTGAAATGATGTTCTTGGCTTTCTCTCTGTAGAGTGTCTTAGGTATTATACTAGGAGGAGGAGCTGGGACCCGGTTGTATCCTTTGACAAAGAAAAGGGCCAAACCAGCAGTTCCTTTGGGAGCCAACTACAGGCTAATTGATATTCCGGTCAGCAATTGCTTGAACAGTAATATTTCAAAGATTTACGTTCTGACGCAGTTCAATTCCGCATCTCTCAACCGCCATCTTTCACGGGCCTATGCAAGTAATATGGGTGGCTACAAGAATGAGGGCTTTGTTGAAGTTCTTGCTGCACAACAGAGTCCAGAGAACCCAAACTGGTTTCAGGTATTACGACGTTTTAATCCTTCCATTTGATAACAGCTTATGTGAAATGAAGGCTTAGTTTCTCTTTTGTATCATTTCAAAGCTTTTATATATTAATCGTTGACTTGCTGTTTACATGAGTTATTAATATTAGTTAGAAAGATATCCTTCTTTTATAATTCTTATTGGTCATAAGTAGTTCCAACAAGACAAAAGACTTCTGCCTTTAGTGCCAATGGTTCAAACTGAGCATGTTCTTGCTGGTTAAATGTATGGCCATTACCATGTGCTCCCAGGGTACTGCTGATGCTGTAAGGCAATACTTGTGGCTCTTTGAGGAGCACAACGCCAAAGAGCCAACGTTATGGAGTTTCTAATTCTTGCTGGAGACCATTTGTACCGAATGGACTATGAGAGGTTCATTCAAGCACACAGAGAGACAAATGCTGATATCACTGTGGCTGCATTGCCAATGGATGAAAAGCGTGCAACTGCTTTTGGTCTAATGAAGATTGATGAAGAAGGACGAATAATTGAATTTGCAGAAAAGCCAAAAGGGGAGCAGCTGAAAGCAATGAAGGTAAACTCATTCCATAGTTTTCGTTGATCTGTGGGACCATTTGGTAGCATCACTAATCACAGTTCATAGTTTGGCTTGCGAACAGTGAATCTTAAGCCCTGATGTTCTTGTTTTACTTTTGATTTTTTACAGGTTGATACGACCATCTTAGGCCTGGATGATGAAAGAGCAAAAGAGTTGCCTTTTATTGCTAGTATGGGCATCTATGTGATCAGCAAGGAAATAATGTTGCAGTTACTTCGTGAAAAATTTCCTGGAGCAAATGACTTTGGGAGCGAAGTTATCCCTGATGCAACTAACATTGGAATGAGGGTACGTCCAATCTCTTAATCTGCAGAGATAACCTTGCATGCTCCAACATAGCTTATGTGTAACTCAGAGATAACTTTGTTGTGGCACAATTGCTGAAACTGGGCTCGGGAGGCATGTTGTTCATAGCCATTAACTAAACAACCTCACGCATAATAACTTTGTCAACATGCATGATGTATTGTCATGAACGGTCGTCGCGCACCCGCAACAACTCCATTCAACGAACCGTTCGTCGCTCGCTCCTACTTGTACTGCTGCTTGGCAGCCTATTTTGTCTTAGTTTTGAGTCATCTTGCTTGTAAAAATGTAAGTTTGAACAAGCTGCAGCGTTACAAAGCGACCGCTCACCGAACCGAGCAAAACAGCCCCAAAACAGCCCAAAACAGCTCCGTTTTCGCGTGCCGCGGGCTGATTTCTGGAATCTGCCTCTGCTCACCAAAACGTCAGCCATCTCAGCCCCTTGGAACCACCCGGGTGGCACAGGGCTGGATGGGGCTTCGGTTATATACCGGGCGTTGAACACTCTTTCGCAAGTTCGCACGTTGCCTTGACGGGAACTTGTTGTCGCGCCCGGGATTAGGTGAGCGGCTGTTTGTGGGCTTGCAGCTGTTCGTTCAACCTTCTAAAGCCCTTGTTTTCTCCCTCTCCCTCTTTTCTCTTATGCATGCAAGGTGCTCGATGAATTGCTTGTAAAGCTTCCCCTTTTCGCGAGACGTCGGGACTTGTCCGTCGCTCGTTCTTCGAACTAATCAACTTTCTCTTTTATAGGTCCTTCGGGACCTGCGAGAGGTTACAAGTGGGCTGATCTTTGCGGACGCAAATCGCAAGGGCGAAGCGCGACTTAGGCAACACAAGCTAAGTTCGCGT
>LVTN01002294.1:975-12355 GCA_001649415.1 Musa itinerans
GACCTTTGCTAGAAATGGTAAAGGGTATGTGCTTAGAGCTCTCGATGCTTTAGATTATGTTTGAGATCCCACTTCACGTTCTATCTGTTTGATATGATATCCAATGCTTTGGTTATATGCTTTTATGTGTGCATTGGATAAGAATGAAATGTATGCAACGTCAAATGCGACGTTTGAGCTTTTGTTTCGTATTTGTTCTTTGATATATTCTGAAATGCTTCTTATATTTCTAAAACATTTTCATATGCCATTGATACGTTCCGAAGCATTTCATCCGCCATTGATATGTTCTGAAATGTTTCATATGCTATTGATATCCGAAATGCTCCTTACGTCTTTGATATACTTTGAAATATACCATATGCCATAGATATGCTCCTTCTGCCAATGATATGCTCTAATTAGCCCTTACTCCATTATTATGAACAAAACATGCTTTGAATAAAATGACATTGTAACTTTGCATTTGTCGAGTGGTTATCTTTAAACTATTGTATCCTTGCCTTGTATTTTGAAACCTTATTTGTCCGAAACTGTCCTCTTTGCTATGGATATGTTAGTCACTTGTTGAGCTCTATGTGCTCACCCCGTTGCTATATAAATTTTTCAGGATAGCTTGTCGCTTGCTAAAATGTTTAAATTGAGCTACGATAGTGGAAAGCTAAAAGATTTTGGGGCAAATATTTCGTATTTGATAGGTTGATGTTGTATAAGTTCCTTTTGTGTGTAATAAAATATCAATGACAAATCTAGATTGATGTATCTTGCAAATATTTGGAACGTACCTCTCATGTTAGGATTTTGGGAATGTTAGGTTTAAACTATATAATGATATAAACATGTGGTATATGTTAGTTTTGTGATTGTATAGATTGCCACGCTTATGGATTTATGATGTGGTTATGGTTTAGTTGAGTTGGCTATGGATTTTGTGAATCATTAAGTGATATGATAGTATGATTAAAAACTACACAGGTTTTATGAATTGTGGATTATATAAGTGGATTTTGACTTGAGTATTTTCTTAGTGACCTCAAATGTGTGATTGGATCCTGGAATGTATTGTTGAATTATAATATTATCAATTTTGAGTTAGGCTCATACCTCCTGAATGAGGATTAAATTTAGAGGGGCGTGACAGTAGCGGGTTGTAGAAAACAGCCTGTGGTACGTGAAAATGGAGCCATTTTGGGTTGATCTGCTCGATGCGATGAACGATCGCACTACAGTGCTACAACCTATTCAAACCTACATTTTTACAAGCAAAAGAACACAAAACCAAGGCAAAACATGCTGCCAAGCATCTATACATGCAAACAAAAGTGACGAATGGTTTATTGAATGAAGTTGTTACGGGTGCACGACAACCGTTCATGATAGCTCGTTGAAAGAATATCGTCAATGGATGCTGGTGGCCTCGACGAAAGAGGAATCGGGAGTGGATGTAGGTTACGATGACCAAACTACTATAAAATTCTTATTTACATTTACTCTTTACAATTTACCTTTATTGCTAACAAAATCCTTACTTACACTACACTTCTCTCCTCATTCAAGAAAAACAAAACAGTTTTCGTCGAAATTAGATTTTTATCATATGAAGATTTTCAAACCAACGTAATTTTTCTGTTACACTAATTTACCCCCCCCCCTTAGTGCCAACTCGATCCTAACAGTTTGTATCAAAGCCACGTTTTTCTCACTTGGTTTAACATCCAAGAGAAATTGCTCTTTTCGGCTTTTAAGAGATTCACTCTATTATTCGTCCTGCTATGTTCAATGGGACAGACTACACTTATTGAAAAACTCAGATGAGAGTTTTATTACTTTCGTTGAATCTCGATTTATGGAATTTTTTCGAAAACAGATTTCATAAGTCTTTTGTTCCAATGAATGATTAGAATGATTTGGAGAAGAAGACTTTCTCTTGGAATGTCAAAGATATGAATGCTTTATTTTGTGCTTTGGATAATACTGAATTCAATCGAATTTCTATTTGCGAAATGACTTTTAACATTTGGCATATACTTGAAGTCACACACGAAGGCACTAGTAAAGTAAAAGATTTAAAAATCAATTTTTTTATGCATAATTTTGAATTATTTCAGATAGAACCAAGTGAGACCATTAGAGACATGTACACCCAATTTACGTATATCATCAATGGTCTAAAAGCGCTTGGTAAAAGTTTTTCTAACTTTAAACTTGTTAACAAAATATTGAGATCTCTTCCAAAGAGTTGGGACCCTAAAGTAACGGTCATTCAAGAGGCCAAGGATTTGAACTATTTTCCACTTGAAGAGCTTATCGGGTCTTTAATAACTTATGAAATGGAACATGAGAACAACCTTCTAAAAAATATGAAGGATTTAACACTTCAAACAATAGAATACCACTTGAGTGGTAACTCAAGTGATGATGATGACCTTGAACTTCTCATAATAAAACTTAAAAAGTTATTAAAACAAGAATCAAAAAATAAAAATAAACTTAAAAAGAAGAAGCTGCCAAAGAAGAAGAAAGTATTCAAGGCGGCTTGGGACAAATCGAGCTCATCCGAAGATGAGTAGCAATCTAACAAAGACAAGGTGGCAAACTATGCCTTAATGGCTTTCGACGACGAGGTAACCAAAACGTCTTTACTTTATTTTGAAATTATTTGATGTAGTTCATGTGTCATTTTTAAATTAGTTTAGAAAAATTATATGTAAATTGTTAATATATATATATATAATTGAGACCATGCTTATGTTTCTAGTGATTTTGAAAATGATCATGAAAATTGCATGTTTTATGATAAAGGAACAAAATGTTAGATCTAATGCTTGTACATCTAATAAGATCAATTTTATGTGTGTTTTTAAGAAGCAATAATGCGTATTGCTTTTTGATTTCGTTTAAAATGTTTTTTATTTAATGAAACCATACTTGATGATTTAATGATGCATAATGATTTGAAATCTTATGTTTTGGAATTACGTGTTACACCTTTGATCTTATATCTTTCATGACATGATTCCTTTGTATTTATGATTTGTATATCTCATGATATGATTGAACAATTGATGTATAGAATGAAAATGCATTACTACAACAAACAAAATGATTTTGATTCAAAACGCTTTATGAAATCATGCTTAATGAAATAATGTAAAGATAATTTGGAATCATGCTTAATGAGTTTATATTTCAAAATTATGCATCATGATTTTTGTGATGATGAACTTTGCTCTTAAACGATGATGCATGTTTTGGTTTTGATATAAAAACAAAAAACAAAAATTTGAGCATGCTTGTATGAAATCAATCACATGAATTGAAACAACTAAAATGAGAATGCATCACTGAAAATTTCTCCATCAATATTTTATCAATTTTTTAAAAAGAGATTAATGAATCTATTTATATTTTGAATCTCTTGAATTATGAAAATGATTTTGATGCTTGAAGATTTTAATGCTTGAATTGAGATCTTTTTCTTCTACGATTCTTTTTGTCATTCACTAAAAAGGAGACTTATTCTAATAAACCATGATACGCTACTTGATAACTTCATAATTTATGACTTGAGTTTTGTTATGTATTATTCCCCTCTTCTTCTTTCTTATTTACAAAGGGGAGAAAGGGAATCACTAGCATTTCAAGAGATCAATAAATCTCTTCATTTTATTTTGAATCTCTTGGAAGGGACTTTGTTGATTTGACAAATTGAATGAGTTGAAAATAATGATGAATATTTTGAAAATAAATGTTTTTATTTTGATGATTTTACATTTTAAAATTATGCATGATGACTTGAAGTGATGTTGGTTTAAAAATATTTATTCAAATGTATGAATCGACATTCTTTTTGTCAAATGAATCATGATTTTTCTTGTGAATTCTTGGAATTATAACTTGAGTTTTCTTTTTGAATTAAGATCATTTCCTATCATGCTTTCTATTTACAAAATAAGAAATTTATCAAAAATGACATATGATTTTTTAACATTCATGACTTGATTTTTCATCTTTGTTATTTATCTTTGCCATGATTTGAAGATTGAAGTAAAGGAAAAAGAATTATGACATTATATTCTTTCCTTCTATTTGACAATGATAAAGGGGGAGTAAAATTTGCTAGCTTGCATGCTCTAAAATGATAGAAAATTTGTTTGCTTGCATGTTCTAAAATGATGTAAAACTTACTAAATTTGCTAGCTTACAAATTTCAAGGAGAAAAACTTGCGAGGAAGAAAAATTGCTAGTTTGCACTTCTCAAAAGAGAAACAAGAACTTGCTATCTTGAACATCACCAAGAATTGCTAGCTTGCAATCTCAAGAGACGTAAAAGTGCTATCTTGCCTATCTTAAGAAGCAAAAGTGCAAACTTGCAAAATTTGTAATCTTGCACATCTTTAAAATTAATGATGATTTGGTGATTATGCATGTTGTAAAATGATGTAAAATTTTGCTAGCTTGCACTTTGCAAAGAAAGCAAAAAATTACACCTCTCAAAAGAGAAGAACGAAAATTACTAGCTTGCATGATGATAAAACTTGAGATTATGTTTATTATGAAATGATTTGAAATTATGTCTAAAGACTTGCTAGTTAAGTTAGGATCGAGAGTCTGAGGTCGACAATAAGAGGGGGGAGTGAATTAGTGCAGTGGTAAAATCACGTCTTCAAAAACTTCTTTCGATTAAAACTGTTTCCGACATAAAACCGTTTCGTAAAGGTAATACTTTGAAAGCGTACGCAAGAGAGTAGTGGATGTAAAGAGCAAGTAAGGAGGTTTGCAGTTAAAGTAAATTACTCAAAGAAATGCAAACCAGATTTTTAGAGTGGTTCTATCAACATGACCTACATCCACTTTCAGCTTCCTCCTCTGATGAGGTTACCGGCGTCCACTAACGGCCTTCCTTCAATAGGCGAAGGCCAATCACCATTTACACCCCTCTTCTTCTTTTCACGAGTTTAGGAGATAACCCTTACAAGCACTCACACTTCTCTTACAGAATTCTAAACTTAGAGTGGAGGAGGGAATTTCTAAAGAGATTGCAGCAGTGTTTTCTCACTTTTGAATACTCAGTGCTTGTGTGCTTTAACCAAGGATGGGAGGGATATTTATAGGCTTCAAGTTGATTCAAACTTGGAATCTAAAACTTTCCCATCCCGAGTTCCCCGGGCATAGGCAGTACCACCGCCCAATGTCAGTCTGACGCTGACACTACCCTGGGTGGTACCACCACCCAATCTGGTGGTGCCACCACTTGGGAGGCTGTGCTAGGCGGTACCGCCACCCAAACTAGCGATACCACCGCCTGCAGCCTCTCGGAGGCTGTGTCTAGGCGATACCACTGCCTGACATAGTCTCGAAGACTATGCCATGACGGTTAGACTTCTTGGGGCATTGTTTGGGCCTCTTATTGGGCCTAACACAGTTCGTACATGGGCCTAGCTGGCCCTTAATTGGGTTGGCCCAAATCCAAGCCCAATTACGTACTAACTACGATTCCTAAAACATATTCTAAGCTAAACAAGTCCGTAAGTCTTGGTTCTTCCAGCGAGCTTCCGGCGATCTTTCGGTGAACTTCCGACGATCTCTCGGCAATGTTCCGGTGAACTCCCGGCAAGCTCCAAGACTTCACGATGATCTTCTTAGCGAGTTCCAATGAGCTTCTTAGCAAGCTTAGTGACTTCTCGGCTCATTCCGCCAGAACTTCCGACGAACGTCCGGACTTCCGATGAACTCTCGAACTCCTAATGATGTCACGTCCTTGACTCCGGGACTTCATTTTGCTTCATGTCTTGCTATCGTAGTTAATTCTGCACATGTAAAACACACTTCGATCTAGACAATTAATACGAAGCAATAATCATGTTGTCCGGCATGTCATTGGTCCCTCGATGCTTCATCCGATTCTTCGACGCATCGTCCTCTCCTACGGCTTATTGTCCAATCGGCTAGTTGACTCTGCAACTCCGATATCCTTAGCGTAATGTTTGCTCTTCTTGGCCCGATGCCCAAATCCATGGCCCGAAGCCTTCTGTTGATACGTCGACCGATCCACCGGCCCGTTGTCCAATCTTCTGACATGTTCCTCCAGCCCAACATGATTCTTCCTGCTTTAATTGTCTCATCCTGATCGAAGCATCCTACGTCACTCAAAATGCAGATTAAAACATAAACACTTATCAATTGGTTGCATCATCAAAATACGAGATTCAATAAGTTGCACTTCTCCTTTTTGTTGATGACAAAGGGGGAGAAGTTATGATGACAATCATGTAAGGAATGATGTATTAAAATTTTGAGTATACATGATTTTATGATGATATGTTGCTTGGATTTTTGAATTCAAGAGTTCTATCAATATTGCATATTGATAGAGGGAGTTAAGGTTAACTTCGTCATCAATTGGTTGTCATCATTAAAAAGGGGAAGATTGTTGAATCTTAGATTTTAATGATGAAACCAATTGATAGTGTTTATGATCTAATTTGCGTTTCGAGTGATGCAGGAAGCTTCGATCAGGGATAGATAATTAAAGCATGAAGAATCATGTTAGACCAAAGTGGAACATGTCAAAAGATTAGACGTCGAGCCGAAGGATCGGTCGACGTATTGACAGAAGGCCTCGGGCCATGGGTGTTGAATCACGGATTTTGATGATGAAGTCAATTGTCATTGTTATCTAATCCATATGTTGAGATAAGTGTGCAGGATTAACTACGATGGAAGTAAGACATGCAGCAGGAGTTACGCCGGAGTCAAGACCATGATCACGTTGGGGGTTCGAGAGTTTGACGGAAGTCCGGACGATCGTCGGAAGTTCTACAGGAACAAATCCGAGAAGTTCGGAGCTTGCCAAAGAAGCTCATTGGAACTCGCCAAGTGGATTGTCGCAAGTCCAGGATTTTGCTAGAAGTCCGCCGGAGCATCGCCGAGGGTTCATCGAATGTTCGTCGGAAGCTCGCCGAAAGAAGCGATTGACGCACCGAAGCAAGTTGTAGTAAATGTCTTAAAATATCGAAGTTAGTATGATGATTAAGTTAGGAATGGGAGGTGACCACATGAACTTAATCTGAGGGCAATTGGGCCCTTGATAGACCCAAATTGGGCCGAATGGATCAGCCCATTCAGACCCAGATTTCTTGGCCGACGGTGGCACCGCCCAGGAGCTCAGTCTCCCAAGTCTGTCAAGCGGTGGAACTGCCCCTGTCAGGCTATGGTACCGCCTGAGCTCGGTTTCCGAGCTTTGCCAAGCGGTGGAACCACCCCTATCAGACGATGGTACTGCCAAAGCTCGGTCTCCGAGCTCTGTCAGGCGATAGTATCGCCCTGTCAAGCGGTGATACCGCCAGGACCCCGGAAATCCGGGAGATGACATTTTTGAGCTCAAATTCAAACCAGTTTGGGGCTATATATACCCCACCCTTTCCTGTATGAAAGTGCATCGAAAACTTGATCTTACTCTGTGATTTTTGGAGCTCAAAAGTGTTGTAAAGGCCAAAAGTTCTTCTCCCTCTTTTCTTCTAAGTTTTGATCATTCAAGAGAGGAGTGAAAAATCTGTAAGGGTTATTTCCTAAGCCCGTCAAAAGGAGTAAAGCTGTAAAAGGGTGGTTGGCCTTCGTCTATTGAAGGAAGGCCTATAGTAGATGTCGGTGACCTCATCGGAGGAGGAAGCCAAAAGTGGATGTAGATTAAGATTGATCGAACCACTCTAAATCTCGGTTTGCATTTACATTATGCTCTCTATCTTAAACTGCAAACTGCCTCCATTACTTTACTTCAACTCTACTTTTGCTTAATATTAAGTTGAAGTATTTTTCGAATCGGCTTTTGCATCAAAATCAATTTTATCATACAAACGTAATCTTAAAATCGTCGAAAGTTTTCCGCTGCACTAATTCACCCCCCTCTCTTAGTGCTCTTGATCCTAACAATGGGATCGGGCATTGGGCCAAGAAGAGCATAAATTACAACAAGGAAATTGGAGTTGCATAGGTCAACTAGTCAAATGGGCAATAGGCCGCAAGAGAAGACGATGCATTGAAGAATCGGATAAGGCGTCGATGAACCAATGACGTGCCGGACAACATTAGATTTAGCTTTGTAATAATTGTATAGATTAAAGTAGGTTTTAAGCATAATTAGATTGGAATTGGGCCAACTCAATTAGGGGCCAATTGGGCCCAAGTTTGGGTTGTGTTGGGCCAAGTGAAAGATCCAAACAATGACCCAACAGATGGATCCATCGGTGGCACAGTCTCCACGACTCTGTCAAGCGATGGTACAACTAATCATAGATGCCCAACAAGCCAATAACATGAGTGATAGCATGTGTGACTTGACACGAAATCTTTTTGCTTATTATATTTTGGCATTTATCACTTTATATTGACTATTACATATATGCATGTATATATTGTAATATCCTTTGATCTATGCAATTGGAATTGGATCATGATGAGATCACGATAATGAGACTGATTCACCTTTAAACACAGATTCTAAATAATCCCGGTCATAGGTTACTCGAGAGAGACATTGAGATAACCACACATATTGGTGTGCTGTATACCCGTCCATATGATGGATGCAACTGGTCTCATAGTTGCTCATGTGGGGACACTAGGGATACAGTACAAGTGCTCATTGGAGAATGAGTTCACTAATTGATCCGCTTATGGAATGCTGGATGATTGATGATGCCTTATTGTCAGACAACGATTTTGTCATCCCAATGGTGTATCTGGTCCTTAGACTTGAGACACCAAGGATGTTCTGTATGAGTGCTCCATTCTTTGATACCGGACTTATAGGTTTGGATGTCCGAGATCTAGTACAATCGGTCATTGGGAGTGGCAGTCGACCTTACGAGGGCTATTGAGTGCCGATAGAGGATCATAAACTCTAGGTGTCAAGAGAGGAATATCCCATGTGTTCTTGCTCAAACAAATCCATAGCTAGGGTTATTCGAATTGAGTGAGAAAGAGTTCTCTGGGAGAATCTGATTAGAGAGAGACACGAGTATAAACCATATGGGTCTAACAACACTATACCCGGTATACGGTCTTTAGGATATTAGATGGATGAGGGACTATAGGTACACGATAACTGAGGATAGAAATGTCCAATAGATTGGATTCTCCTGTATCGTTTGGGGACTGCGGAGTAGTGGCCTAGTACGCCCGTAATCGATGAGTCGAGTGAATTATTATGGAGATAATAATTCACTAAGCTAGAAGGAGTTCTAATAGGTATGACTCACGGTTAGCTCGATATTGGGCGTAGAGAGTCACACACAAATGGTAGGCATTGCGATGAGTAGAGGTTCAAATATAAGATAGGAGCTCCTATCTTATTAGATAACCAATAAGCCCCTAAATTATTGGATCCCATGGATGAGATCCAATAAAAGCCCATGAGAGATTATTGGATAGAGATCACTAATCTAAGAGGCTTGGGTAATTGGATGCAGATCTAATACCCAATAGGGGAGGATCCATTAGGGTTTGACAGTGGACCTCTATAAATAGGAGGGATTCACTGGTTCATAGGCTAGTGTCTTTGCTTGCCTCTCCTATTCTCCTCCCCCTCTCCACCTTAGAGCAGGTCTGGAGTTTTGAGGAGTGTCGTCACAACCCTACTATGGGGATCACCGCTAGAAAGGACGATACTTGACCTCCTTCACAGTCTCCTAGAGATCTACAAGGATTCAGGGATATACGATCTCCCTAAGTAACACAATTTACTCTATACGTAGTTTTAAGTTTCGTGGATTTTTGCGCACCAATCTTCGCATGATGACGAACATCTCTTTGGGAATAGGGGATTCTATTTTTTGTTCTTCCACTGCACATGTGATGTTCCCCCCCAAGATTACACAATAGTGGTTTTGAACTGCGTGTGTTGTATTTTTGAGAAACTTTTGATGTCAAAATCGTTGACGCAAAAGCAAGGAAGGGCAGCAATAGTTGCTGCCCTCGATCTGCATGGCTATAGCCACCTACAGTGGCAACCGCAGCTAGGCAGCACAGCGCTAGTGCTTGCGCAAGCGTTGTGCCAGCAACAACCACCCGACGGCTTGCTTGAAGCAGGCTTGCGGCCGACGGTGCTAGCAACCTGCGGGTAGAGGCGTTTGCGGCCACTTCTCTCGCGGGGTGAGGTGCTGCAGGGTAGTGGCGCCTACGATCGCTGCGCCCGCGGAGGCGGTAGCGCTTGCAGGGGCAGCGCTGCTAGCGGGTATGCCGCCTGCAGGCGGGGGTAGTGCCCCCGCCCTCCGTCGCATAGCCTATCGCGCGCAGGATGGCGGCGGCGGTGGCTACAGATGGGGAAAGGGAGAAAAGGACTTAGGGTTTTTTGGGCAAAATATAGTTTTGCCCCTCGGAATTTAAAAATTCTAATTATGTCCTTTTGTCCAAATTATAAAAATGCCCCTCAAAATTCAAGAAATTCCATACGTATCCTTGATTTAAAAATATTAATTAATTAAATGGTTTAATTAATTATTATTTTTATTATTATCTAGTAGTCCTACATGATGATGATTTATACATGTGATGTATGATGTGTGGACGGATGATCATGGACCGTGTGATGTTTGTACTTGTGATTATTATTATTGGGGCCTACGAGTCTCCATTATATTTCTTGTTTATTATTGAGCCTGCATGCCTATGATTAAGTTGTAATCATATGAGGAGGCGCAGCGGGAGCATGGATGTGATAGTTGTTAGAATCGAGAGCACTAAGAGGGGGGGGTGAATTAGTGCAGCGGAAAACTTTCGTTGGTTTAAATAGACTTCATACGATAAAACTATTTCTGACGTAAAACTGTTTTCGGAAACTTATCTTGAAAGCAAGTTCGTAAAGGAGTGCAGCAAAAGTAACGAGGAAGTAAAGCACATATGGAGGTTTGCAGTAAGGTAAATAGCAGAATGTAAATGCAAACCAAGATTTAGAGTGGTTCGGTCAATCTTGACCTACATCCACTTTTGGCTTCCTCCTCCGACGAGGTCACCGACGTCCACTAGAGGCCTTCCTTCAATAGGCGAAGACCAACCACCCTTTTACAGCTTTTCTCATTTTGACGGGCTTAGGAGACAACCCTTACAGATTTTTCACTCCTCTCTTAAATGATCAAAACTTAGAAGTAAAGAGGGAGAAGAACTTTTGGCCTTTACAACACTTTGAGCTCTAAAAATCACAGAATAAGACCAAGATTTCGGTGCCCTTTCATACAGGAAAGGGTGGGGTATATATAGGCCCCAAACTGGTTTGAATTTGGAGCTCAAAAATGTCATCTCCTGGATTTCCGAGGTCCTAGCGGTACCACCTCCGGATTGGGCAGTACTACCTCCTGACAGAGCTCGGAGACCGAGCTCTGGT